>FIZV01020988.1:0-15025 GCA_900050545.1 Trionymus perrisii | reverse complement strand
GCTCTCAAATAGGCCAACAACATATTAAATTTTCAAATCTGTGCATGCAATTGTTCGCGAGAAATTCAGCATCGAAAATACGCTTAGTTGTGCAGAGAATAGAAGCAGTAAGTGGTCGGACTGTCAGTGTTGCCTTTTTCATGGATTTTTCGTTTTTTTTTAGCTTTGCGTTACAAATAAAGAACTTACCCATAATTTTATCATCTTATTGTTCTTATTGCAAATATTTGGTACTCACCTGAAACAAACAAGAAATTATCGATTAGTTTCAAATTTTTACAAATCTTCCACGTTTCGGAATTAAAGATTGGGTAACTTTATTGCACAAAAATTTTTTTGAGGAAAGAAAATTACTAAAAAAAAAAAACCAACAATTACTTAAATTCCTTTACGTAGAAGGTTAAATCGACTGATAATTAATAATGTTCGATTGTTCATATATCTCATTTCCTTCCGATTACATAATTCGATTACAAGAGTGAGTCTGAGTAAGTACATTATGAGCCAAGTACACAATCACTCGATAAAAAATAATTTCTTTGTCACTCTCATCGACGTAAAAAACCCCGCTGCATCGAATGCGGGTCCCATATGTCCCTGCACAAGTGCACATGAAACAACAAAAAAAAACATGGAAACATTTGCGTTCGTCCTTTGGCTTCAAACCGTTATTTTTCCACTTTTCGACTTCAAATCGTACCATTTACGTCTTTCCAATATGACGCAGCTAAACCCGCAGTACGAATTTGTTCGCGAACTACATACTAATAAATCTCGAATATAAACTAAAAATAAAAACACCGCGATTATACCAGTAGAACCCATTTATTGTCCGAAATAACCCTGTTCTGTTTACGTAGAGATGATAAAACCTATGGCGAATGACGCGTGCACTTTATCGGACGTTTACAAAATGATTTTTCGTGACTAAATCCATCATATAAGGTTTTTATTTTCACACAGTACGGTAATACCCCAGCTCCTTGTAAACGTCTCGGTGTGAGATGATATATTTACAACAAAATCTTTACGACGTTCGCAGATTGCTAGACTTCATAATGTTTACGATGTTAATCTAGTTTTTTACCTACTGACTCGTTGAATCATTTCGGTTTAATTTTTAAAGGTGATCTTGTGTATGAGGAAGAGAATTTAAACAGAGGCCTTCTATAAACACGTTACGAGGATTTTTTTCCACACGATATTCGGTTTGTTCCACAGATATAAACTTGTTTCAAGTTTTCAATAAGCACGTATCTTATCTACATATATATTTCACTAAATACAAAGCTCGGTTGAAATTAAATTTCGTATATGTATACCCATAGAATAAGTAGGTAGTAGAGGAGGTACATACCCAGTTGATAGAAAAGCAAATTGCAAACCTATCCATAGACATGGATAGAAGTTGGCGTATGTTCACCTAGGTACCTATTCGTGTTCATTTCAGCATACCAATACTATATTCGATTATTACGACGTGAATCGTACTTATATGTACATTTCAACTCACGTAATAAATTAGTTGTACATATTGCTGTTTACAAAGTTTCCTCTTAAACAAACTCGACGTAGTACAATGTTGTAAATAAGAACCATATCGTTTAATTATTCCTCTAATAGGTTCTGTTATCATAATGTTTGCGGTACATAGCTCTTTCTATCAAAACCGATGATAAAATAATGTAATGGAAATGAGGAAAAAATATAATCAAATGTATATCTACATATTATAATAAATGTAATCACTTCACAAACCTACAGTACATTATTTCCTCTTGTACAAGATGATAATTTTATTTATTATAAATATATTAGGTACATATGTATCTATTTACAAAATTCAAACCCGATAAAGTCTTTTGACCTTGCTTAAATTTCCCACATTCGTGAGATTTTTTCGACATTAATAAGTTCACAGCACCGCTGAAAATTCATCCTTGACGATTACTCTACTCTGTCGATGACCTCATACAACACGCCTCACTACATTCTGCTTTAGATCGCATCTTCTGCAGTCACATCTAGTTTTTTAAATTCATATTAAAAAAAAAAAAATACTAAATTTTATACCGTGCAATTTAAAAACTTGAAAAAACCCATCGAATGAACTGATATTAAAAACTTGACCTATAAAACCTTTGACCTATGACTCAGGCAACATTGTAACTGAAAAAAGAGACTCGGTAGTCTAAGAATCCAACGCAGAGTATTGAATTTTCGACAAAGAAAGAGGTAAAGTAAAAATTAGCTACTCGTTATCTCATACGAAATTGTTATAGTCGGTTAATTAGATGCGAAATGAAGTGCATTAATTGTTTACCCAGCCTAGTGGTATACTTAGCGAAGCGTTTGCGAATTGTCATGTTTGAACAAAATCACTCCTCCGTATCGACAATTTCAAATAAACTGTTTCGTCATTAATTATGATTAGACTCGTTAGCTAGCTGTGAGTCATTTTTGGTCTAACTATGGTCAAGATGCACCATCGTCATCATCGCTACGGTGAAATAAAAACGTGCCACTGTGATTTGTAATGGTGAAAATCAAGGACTGGTGTCTGCCCAGTTTGGTTGAGTACGTAGTTATTTTTTATTCAGGTAGAGAAATTTTTACGCCAACGAAAAAGGAATTAAATTCGTCGTTTCGTTTAAATAGATTCGTGACGATTGTAAAAACTAAAAAACGTGGGGTGTTTATGAAAATAGACTTGCAATGATCACGATTATTATATTTTACCCGATTCATTTGAAATAATTATTCACAGGCGTGTGGATTGAAAAATAAACAAGGAAGAACTTGTGGAAGAAGGAACTACAACAGAACAATCTGTGGAAGAAGGGAATACAACAGAAGAACCTGTAGAAGAAGGAACTACAACAGAATAACCTGTGAAAGTAGGGATCACAAAGGAAAACCCTGTGGAAGAAGGGGCTACAACAGAAGAACCTGTGGAAGTAGGGATTACAAAGGAAGAACTTATGGAAGAAGGGGCTACAACAGAACAATCCGTGGAAGAAGGGATTGCAACAGAATAACCTGTGGAAGTAGGGATTACAAAGGAGAAAATTGTTTGTAGAAGAAGAAGCTACACCAGAAGAACCTAAGGTATTATGGGAGTATTCCTGTTGGTGGAATGAAACAAAAGATTCTTTAGTTTTGAGATTTGATCAGTTTGGGTGATTGTGAACAGATGCGTTACATGTTTTTGCTACCACATGGGTAATTTATACTCTTATAAATTTACCAGATAATACCACGTTGTATAATTCCAAGGCTATCAAATATATTAAAAATTATTACCAATCATTGGAAATCTTACCAGTGCGAAAAAACAAAAAGTGAATGAATTGCACAAAGTCAGCTCGTGTATACTCTAATATTTTACTGTTCTCATATTATAAGCCCAACCTTGAGTCTAAAACTCAATAATAATTTTTTGGCTGCAAAAAAAATTATGACAACTTCGTTAACCTAACGTAAAAGCCGAGTTTGGCTTAAAACTTGACAAAATTGAAATACTAGCAACTCATCTTTGAAACTATAAAATAACGAAAAACTTTTGTCTGAAAAATGTTATAACGCGATAAAATTATAACTGCTCGAAAACAACATTGAAAATGAAAAGAACTACCAGTCAACACGGAGAGAAATCCCATTTTATGAAATATTCGCTATACACGTGCGAATGTTTCAACATTTTTATTCAATTTTTATAAACTATCAAAATTTTCACGATTCCAGTTAACTAAAGACGAACAAAAGGATGATGCTCATGGAATATGAAGTCTTAAGTAGCACAAATCAACAACGTGAGAAGCCATTTTCGGAATACAAATTTTGTAAAAATGAAAACACCAAGAGATACCGAGTAGTACTTTTTTATCGAATGAAATGAACTCAATTCTGACATTTTATTGCGATTTTTAACAATTTTCGTTACTTTCGACGCATTTATCAGCAGCGAAATTGAAAACTTTTTTCATGTAGTTATTTCTGTAGGGGTTTTCTCTTTTTTCTATTTATTCGATTATAATAATGTTATGTTAATTTATAATTTAGGTTTTTTATGAGCACTTTTTTGAAGATTTGAAAATTCTATGGATTAAACTTAAACATCACGAACAAAAAATTCTTGATATAAATCTGACCTGGACTAAATAAATACATTAGCTATCTTATCTTATTAAATTTTAATCCAAAAGAAAAATTATTTGGGATCGATCAATTCATTAGGTAATAGATTAAAATTAAACGGCGTATATTTTTTTCAGATGGACCAACAGGACTGATTTATGCCGCAGACTGTGGCATAACTCAGTAAATTGTAGGTAAAATTGTGGAGGCATCAAAAAGACCCCGGATTTTGTCAGCTCGACAGAAAATTAGTCCAAACCCAAAAACAATTTTCCATCCAATTCGTGTGATTTTTCTATTTTTTTTCAAAATTTTCTGAGTACAAATCCTACCTTAAATATAATAATGTATAATTTTTCATTTCAAAAAAAAAATCAGATTTTTTTTCTCCAAAAATATGAAAAATTTATTACCTAAGTACCTACTTTAAAAAATTAAATGACTGACTTTTACTTGAAGAATTAGAAAAGTATTTTCTGCTCTAAAAACCCTTTTTTTTTTTCTGGGTACAAGTGAATACTTTCCATCAAAAAATCGAAGTAGGTATCTTTTTATCTATAAATTCAGAATTTTACCATTTTCTCTAAAACGAATGAGAGATTTTTTTTCTTCAAAAATTTGAGAAATATTTTTACTATAAAAAATCAAGATTGCTTGTTTTTTATTCCAAAATCATTCAGAATTTTTTTCTGCACTTTTGGCACAAGCTGCAGTTACCTACTCTTGTGAAAGATGTTTTACCCTCTCCCAGAGCAAATTCAGAATTTGAAATTTTGAAAAAAGTTGAGTAAATTGTGAAAATTGAAAGTATTTATACTTACCAAATATCAAACCACAAAAATTTGGAGAAAAGTTGGGAAATTTTAAGAAAATTGAATGGAAAAATTTGACTTTTACCCTCCCATTACATATCATTTCGTCCTGCTATTCGACACAGCTCAGACTCTGTCCATTTTTTGAAAATTTTTCAGTCCAGGATATCCTGTCATCCTCTTAAATACAAGTCCCACTTTGAACCTACCCCAATCTAAACCAAAATACATTTTTAATTGGCCACAGAACCTATCCAAGAACAAACTTATGACTGCACATGTCAAGTAGTCAAACTTCAGTGCTCCTCGATGAAACTGGTTGTCGATTTTTTTTCTTCAACACAATTAATAGGCCTTCAGTCACGATATATCAATTAAATCTACCGTCTACTGTCATCGAAGCGTCAATAATTACTCAACATGTGTATCACCACACATTCATCACCGGTGTTCGTTGCAATGCTGGCTGACACGAAACTACATATTCTCCTGTTTGTCAGATAGATACATCTCTAACATACCATCTACAATACATTGTACTGGCACGATACATTATCAATAAAGCGAATAGGGTTTCGAGTCAGTAGGATTATTCGACATAGAGTTCGAGACACCCACACCAAACCGGATGATAGAGCTGTTAAATTGCCTATGATATTTTTATAAACTTGAAAATTATTTAGGCGCGACACGGTGACCATATTTGAATACGGTGTAATCGTCGTCATACCAATAAGTGTGATTTCATAATTACAAAAATGGTGTATCTCGGTTACCATGGAACAAATCAAATTACACCGCGAGCTTCTGATAGGTACGCGATGAAAAACTGAAAAAATAACCAGAAAATAGGATTTTCTACTTTAGTTGAAACCATAAAACAAGGTCAATTTGGCCAGATAAAATTCATTTTTCACAAGACGTTCTCACTGTATACCTACGATCATTTTTTCTTGTGGGAAATAAATTCCCGATTGGTATGAAATTTCTTCAATTTGGTGTATTTTTTTTGGCCTTCGATGCAGTACGAAAAGCTTGGATAATTTTTCAAGCGTAAGGTTTAGTTTATCTTTGCATCTAGGCCTATGTGGTTTATTGAAAGGGCATAGACAAAGAGTACGTCTAAGTACAGCGTAACCGCTTGTTTTATTTTTTTTTCTCCATAATAACCAAATCGATCAGTTTCTTTAAAGGTTGCACTAGGACGAGCGTACCCTCGGGGTGAACCATCTTCAAAAGAATAAAGAATTCCGTGGATTAATTTTTAACGCTTTCGGTATATACAGTGGACACCCCATGTATCTGGTACGTTCTTCTCAAACGATAAAAAATTCACGAAATAATTTTCTATTCATCTTAGCACGCGCAATTCTTTCTCTGCTACGTGTATCTCACATACTGCCACGATCAATTAATGTTCCACCGTTTTATATCTACCTTGTCTTGTCTGTCTGTACAAGTGTACAACCGCATCAAAGAAACAAATCATACCAGCTCCATGCATTTTTGCCATCGCCGCCTCGTGCCTTTATGTACACATCCTGCGGACGTAGAAATCGTGAGGTTATTCTGAGGAACCACCCTGTTTATAAAAAAAAAGAAAAAAAAAACGAGAGAAAAAAATCTCGTGAGCTGTAAGGTTGCACGAGAAACCATACCCGAAGTGTACGACACTTGGTAGGATGGCAGGCAGGATACGTTCGAATAATATGAGGTTAGTGCCGCATAAAGCATGTTAATGAGCTTCATTATTTCATCTACGCATACGTAATAGGTATTCTATTCATTACACGCCGCTACCAAGACATATCCGAAAGGTTACGTCGCGAATACTAAAACCACAATCCTGCCACTAAATCACATTATGTATTTCCCATTTGTAAAATAATTAATATCCGACAATATTTCGTTTTCGTAAATGAATATAGAAGTACATTAGGAGGCGAATAATAATCATCTAAACATTATATGTAGATGCATTGCGGTGCAAATTGTCAATTTTTTTCCAAGAGAGAAACCAATTATGAAAAACATAATAAGGTAATCTCTTGTAATCGTTGTATATGTATACACAATTAAAACAACCGCATTGTATGGCGACTTTCGATCATTTAAAAAAAAATTACATATCTTTTTACACTTCATCGAGCTGGGATTAATTATTCATGGGTCGACATGCAGTCACGTGGTCATAAACCCATACAATAAACCAATCGGCGGTTATGTGCTCTTCGAACAATATAAAACTGGCTCTATATGAACCATAATACGTAATCGATTTTTTTACCATATTTACAAATTAATTACTTATTAGTTATTAACAAGCACAATAACATCTGCTGTTTGGATATTTTTTTTCAATTCTCAATTCCGAGCACATCGTATTACATATTTGAATATTAAAAAATACAGCCCATTTGTATATCTACGATTATGAAAATTTTCATCATGGTACAATGGTACAACCGCCCATTCATGGATGCATTTTAATTAATTGTCTAGTTTGAGAACCACTTGGAAAAGTGTACATGGCGATTTGAGAACCCTTAGCAATTACGAGTATTTTATTTCTTCACCGATGAATTATTAACCATCGAGTATATGAATGAAATCTCTGTATGGTATTTGTTCAGTACACATGAATACTATTGTGCTTTCTCGTAACCTGATAATTCATAAAGATTGCCTGAAGCCAAAACAATCGCATGCCCACGCTGAAGGGTGAGATGCGGAAAGCCCCTAGAGATTTTTTTTTGAGAAATTAAATGTCCATTTAAGTACCTAAAATTATTCCAAAAATTATTTTAAAATGTTTTTCCAAAACTATATTAGTAATTCAATTTCAGTACAAAACATTGCAATGCAATCAGCCTATTTCAATGCTTGAAATTATTACGAGCTTAGAGAAGCAATTTTTTTTATCTATCTATCATTTAAACAAAATTTTTCAAACATGGGCGTTTAAAAAAATTTTAAAAAATCTTTAAAGAAAATTTGGATTATTTTTTCAAAACTGTATTTCGAATTTTTATACATTATGAGAACCTACCTATAAAATATTTTTTTTTTAATTCAAAAAGAAAATTGTTAGGTAAATCTTTTTTTTTCTTAATGGATTTTCAAAGAAAAATGTTTTTTTTTTCACTTTTTAAAATTCATTTAAGCAAAAAAAATGAAAAAAAAAAATGAAAATTTGTTGAAAAGAATTTTAAAAAAATTTGTAGTTCAACACATTTGCAGCCCTTTCAACATTCCAATGATTTTTAAGTTTTCTCCAATCAAAGTAAAAAGTGTATGTTTTAAAATTTTATTTAAAAAGACGAGTTTAAATAAAATTTAGAAAATACTACACAATAAATTTTTCAAAATACTATTTTGAAAACATATTAGCAAGCTTGCAAATTTGCTTTTCCCAATTGCTTTCCAAAAAAAAAATGTGAGCCTACCATACTTCAAAAAAAGAATTGGCTAAAAGTTGTTTTAAATATTTTTTAATTTTTACGAATTTTCCGTTTTTTTTTTTGTTTTTTTAGGGCTTTTGCCTCTAGCAAAGCCCTATTGTTTTTTTTTGTTTTTTGTAAAATGGTCGGAACAGAAATATTTGAAAAATGTGGCAGCTTAAATCAAACTTTAACAAAGTTTGAAAAATTCTTTCACAATTATCAATTTTTTGAAAACTGAATTTAAAACATAATATTTTGAAATCATTTTTATAAAGAAATTCAAAACTGCTTTTCAAAAAAATTATACCTAATTATTGAAAAAAATCCAAAGTAGGTATCCTTCAAATGGTTTTTGATTTTTTTTCTATATTTTTTATTTCTTCAAAAAAATTAAAAATAATTTGAGAAGAATTTTTTTTTTAATTTTTGACGCTTCAACTGAAATTCAATTTTAAAAGATCTAAAAAGATATGTTTTCCAATAAAAGCAGAAAAAAAGTCTCAACATTTTTTTCTCAAAAATTTGAATTTTAAGCAAAGAAAATTTTAAGAAATTCAAGTTTTTTTTTCAATTTTTCAATTTGTTTTTCAAACTTGTTTTTTACGTAAAAAAAATTAAGGTAAGTAGTCAAGTGCTTACAATTTGTAGGTACTTAAAAAGTTCTTTTTTTTTCAATTTCCTTTTTAACTTTTTTTTTCAAATTATTAAAAAAAAATAAAAAATTTCAAAGCTGAATTCCTTAAATAATTTAACGAACTTTTTTTTCAACGTTCCGATGATTTTTTTTTATCAAAATTTCCACAATAATTTGTTTTAAGGATTTTTTCGAGGCTTCAACTGGAAATAATTTCAAAAAGAAGTGTTTTCCAATAAAACTATGAAACCAGATAAATTAATCTCCAAATTTTTTCAAAAGATTGTAGTCTAAACAAAATTTTAAAAAATTCTGGCTTGAACAAAATTGAAAAAAATTTCAAGTAAATTTTTCCAACAATTTTATTTTAAACAAACAATTTAAAATTTTTTAGCAGTTTTTTTCCCCTCAAAAAAAAGGTATTAAAATTGTAACTTTGAAATTTGACATGTTTATGCCATAAATTTGTAAATCGTCTATATATTGAAAATTGAAAAAATTAACCTCAAAACTTCACGCCCTATAAAAATCTGTGGTATGATTGAACCGTTTAATATATATTTTCATAAAAGAATCCATAATCACCCTTAATTAGTAAAATTGACAAAGTTAATTAATAAAACATACTCGAAATTGCGAATAAACATAAATCAAACTCAATTATTTTCAAATCAAAGTTCATCCTAACAGAACTGAACATAACAAATACCAGATATTTGAAAGTTGTTCAACATATGATTACGTAAAAACGGAACAAAAACAACAACAACGGTGAAAAAGAAGCGTACATTACGGTTAATTTCAAATAAATCAAAAAAACGAGATTTATATGACAAAAATCGAAAACGGTTTATAAAAACATCGCTTATTACTCCGTTTTTTTTTTCTCAATAAAAACGTTTAATTCGTGACTCCTCGACTAGAATAAATATTTCAACGTTTCAAAAATCAATTTTTGGTATTAAAATTGGAAAAAAATCGCAGTAAACAATTTTTTCAACAGATGGACTGCAAATCTAGGTACAATTAAAATAATCAAACCATGGTCGTAACACGATAAAAATATACCCACAACCACAATATTTAATTATCTGTTTTCATAAAATCTTATTTATATATATTTTCTTCGCCCATACTGGCAAGTTCAAATTCCCTTCAAAACATGGTCGGAAATTAACTTAAAAGTTGAATTCAAAATTTACCAACAACCAAAAAAAAAAAAAAAAAAAAAAAAAGGTAATCAGATAAAACACAAAATATCACTCCCTACTCCCTTCACCGTTATAAAAAAAACATTCAATTCCAGTGTAAACAAGTAATTAAAGAAGCGAAGAAGTATAAAAAAATTGCAAACCAACATTAAATTATTTAATAGGTACGTAAAGGTATAATTTGAACCAATATTTATATTTATTTTTGCTACCTTTTGCTCGTTTGTACTAGAAAAAAAGCAGCGTTCGAATTACTCGGTGAAAATTTTCACTAAAATTGGGACATTAAGATGGGTCCGGAAACTTTACAAATCGGTTCCAATTAACTAGAAAAATTATCTTGTTGGAAATTTTCAAATTAGAGCGAAACATTTACAGCGCTAAATTAGTCGATGGACGGTCGTTTACTCTCGTTGCTCTGTCTCGATCTAGCCTTCCGGCCCAGTACTGACTCTGGAGCAGTATTTAGAACCTATTTAGCAACGTGTTAAGTTAACAAACGTGTGAAATTATTTATTACGCCATTAAATCGATTTTGCCCAGCTCGAGCCTTTTTTTAATCGTACTTTAAACGGTGCCATTATCTGAGGTCTTAAATGAGGTTTTGTAGTTTCCAAAATAACCAATCGAGTTGGCGGAATATTTTTCAACCATGCACTTGATGTGTTTTTTTTTTTTTTATCGATATCATCGTAGTATATTGGTACTGATTCAGGATATGCAGATGGAGAAGGTGATGAGAAGAAGCTAATACATGCTATGGCAAAATACACGTGATAATGTGCGGATTTTAGGTCAAGGTTAGCAACAGCAGCATCCAGCATATCGGCTAATCTTTAAAACTAGCCGCTCTAATGGGTCTCGGTCAATTGGATAATAAAAAGACATATTGGAACACGATGGCACGAGCACCAGTTCAATATGACGCCAGGTGCATCGTGCATTGGTCAAGTTCCTCTCGTGTAAGAGTATAGGACAATGGAAAACGTATTAAGAATCACACCGTGGGAGAAATGAGCTCGACACCGTGCCAAGTTTTTTTTTATATATATTTAGCAGGTCGTTATTCGCCAGTGGGAAATGTAAATAGAGTCATTCATCGTCGATGCTTTTCGTAGAAAAAGACTTACGTTAGGTGCGATGTCGTCATATGTATCTATGAGATTTAACCGATGTAACACCTCCGTGGAATTATATTTTGGCTCCGAAGATGTCAAAAAATCGCAACGTGTCGATTAGTCATTCAACTCTCGTATCAATCTTAATTTACAACTGGTAGGGTGCCGGAGTGAAACACACGTTGAAAAATTCCTCTCTGTACTTTGACGACTTATTGTTATAGAAAACACTTCCGGGATTTTCTTATCAACGTCAAAGAGCGTGTAAAAAAACTCAACCACGGTTCATCGATTAAGAACAAATCGTAAGATCTACCGTGTCGTGATGATAATGTTGCGAAACCCAAACCTTCTTGTGTTTTTTTCACCTCTCGAGAACTTCAAACAAAACGGTACACTGAGAACTTGCCAAAGCACTTAGCATCTTGTAATTTCCTTCCCAAAGGAGTAAAACAATTTAAAAAAAACTCGCTGCGAAAATGATTCCACTCTTTGGTACAGAGTTTACAATTGGAAAATCTGATCAATGAACTGAGACAAAGGTATAGGAGACGTAACGATCGCGATCCGGTTACCATCACGGGGGCGAGGGCCCTTCCTTGGATATGCCAATGTGTGCTTTAATCGTTATCGCGTCGTATTTGTAATTAACGTGTTGCGAACGAGTTGGGTTGATTTTTTTCTCTCGGTGTTTTCCTCTCCGATCGTAGGTATACGGTATTGGCCGGGTATATACTGGTTTATTATGTCGTCGAAACGGATATTATCGATGTTCATTCTAATTAGCTTTTAATGCGATGGTTTTTTTTTTTCATTTTTATTACATGCTAAGCAGGCGAGTCGATTGGGAGGAGTTGGTATATGTTTAATGAGGTATATTTTCAATTTAAGTGGTGCCATTCGTTTTATTGTGACGACGAATTGCGATTTGTGAATTTAGAGTGATTGAGAAGTTCGATTGTTAGGATGTTAATTTTCAAATTGGATTATATTGCTTGAATTAAATGATGTAGGTAAAGGTATAAATATTTAAATTGGAATGAATTTTTGAAAAATTTAATAAAATTTGAAATTAACTCGCAGTTGATCAAATTTGAAATTCAGTTAAGCTAATTTAGATTTGTTTGAAATAACCGCATTCACTCTGGGAACAATAGTTGGCGGTGGCGAATCTGAGAGGAAAAATATAGGGAGTCAGAAAGTTGATACATTGCAGTGTCACTTTTTAAAATAGGGAAAAGAGCTGTTTTATGGAATAAATTGAAAATTTATTTTTTTGAGGAACTGTTACCTATTTTTATTTGATTTTTATCGAGTATTAAAACTTCTTTAAAATTCAGAGTAAAATTTTTTCACATTTTCAAAAAGTATATTGAATTGCCCAATTGCGAAATCAAATTTTCCGAAATCATTGAATTTTCAATTTTATAAAATTCTGTAATTCACAAAAATTATTGATTTTTCCAAGAATCATCAGTTTATCACCTTTTCAAAAATTACCAAATATTTAAAAATTGTTAGTTTCTCAAAAATTGAAAATTTTTCAAAATTTTTGAATTTTTATAAACTGCAAAACTTTCCAAAATTGCCGGATTTTTAAAAATCTTTAATTTTTAATGATTCAATAGTTTTCTGAAATTATCAATTTCATGAAAGAATTTAGTTTTGAACTCGAAACAAAATTTTTTGGAATAACCCGTGAAATTTTTTCTTCATTAAAAGTATTATTAGGGCAAATTTTATGAAACAATTTTTTTCCCATTTTCACTGTGATTGGCAATTTTTTCAAAAAATTCAACCCTACAATTGTGGATTTTAACATGCATGAAATTCGACAGGAAATTAGTTAATGTTGGTGAAATTATTTTTTTCATTCAATTTTTTATTAGAACAATTTTTATGAATCTATTTTTTTCAATTTTCACTGTACCTAATTGGCAATTTTTTCAAAAAATTCAACCCTACGTAGGGTTTGACGATTACGAAATTCAACAGGAAATTAGTTAATGTTGGTGAAATTATTTTTTTCATTCAATTTTATATTAGAACAATTTTTATGAATCAATTTTTTCAATTTCCACTGTAATTGGCAATTTTTTCAAAAAATTCAACCCTACGTAGGGTTTGACGATTGAAATTCGACAGGAAATTGGTTAATTTTGTGGAAATTTATTATCATCGAATTCATGATTTTAAAAAAAAATTTCAACCTTTTTTTCAAATTATCACATGAACGGACAATTTTTTCAAAAAATTTCATCCTATACAACTGTATAGGGTTTTACATTTTTATTAAATTTAACAGGAAATTGGTTAATCTTGATGACATTTTTTTCCATTAAATTTATTATTAGTACAAATTTTATGCGGATTTTACAGCATTTCTGAAAAACTGGAATTTTAAAAAATTTGCAGGAGGCTCCAGAACGATCAAAACCGCTTCCAATCGATTCGAAAGTTCAAAATTAGGATGCACATTGAATTCCAGACTGCTAACAAATTTAGCCAAGATTTTATTTTCATCTAAGGTGTAATTGAAAATCCAAAAATTTCCAGAAGGCTCCAGAACTGCTCAAAAATACTCGAAACCACTTTCGATTGATTTGTGGGATAGAAAATAGGATACAACCTGGTGAAATTTTGATATTTTCACAAATATAAATTCTATATGGCCCCAATTGGATTTTCAAAAATTCTCCAAAAATAGAGTTTTGCACCTCAGCACCTAGAATTTTGGCTGTCAGTATACTTTTGCATGCCCTTTCAAATGAGCTTTGTTTCAACCCGAAATTTTATTGCCGGTCCCCAGACCTCACTAGTGAGGGGAGCACTTTTTTCAATTTTTGTAGAAAACGAATTTCGTTCCCGTTTCGTTATATATTTGACAAAATTATTCAAATTTCTTGAAAAGAAAAAATAGTTTTTATGCAAATTTTGTTAAAACTTACATAATTATAAGAAATAATTACAAATCCTTATTTTTGAAAATTTTGAGGACACATAAACCCCCCAAAAATGCCCCAAGTACCTTAAATTCTTAATATGATTCTATTATTCATTTCCATTTTTTAGTCGAAAAAATTATTTAAAAAAATCGAATTTTAGTTATTTTCAAAAATTTTGAGGCACATGACCCTCCCCCCAAGTGTCCCAAGTACATTTTTGTCGCTTTAAAAAATTGGGTCACATGCCCTCCCCCCCACCTACCCACCCAAGTGCCTTTCTGGTGTTCTCGAAGGGTCAAAATTATTTCTCGGAGTTCACTTCGCATATATATTTTTAGGTTATGAGATCAAAAAAGGAATGTTGTAGCAATTTACGTGAAAGTGAATTTTAGTCTATTTTAAACTTATATTGAGAAGGCTTCCTCCCCCCCCCCATGACCATTTTGGGTCCAAAATGCATCATAACTTGCCAACTACGCATATATTTCTAGTTTCTAAAATGAATACCATCATTTTTGAATTATTTTGCTGAAAAAAAAATAAAAACCCATTTTTCTAATATTTTCCTATTTTAATCCTCATATACGAAGAAGGGGGTTAGAGACACGGATTAATATTGACCAATTTGGCTGAAATTTTCATGGTATCATTTTTTAGTGAAAATGAACCGATCTAGATGTTGGGAGCCATCAAATTCGAAAAAAGTGAAAATAAGGGCCACCCTA
>FIZV01020964.1:0-12833 GCA_900050545.1 Trionymus perrisii | reverse complement strand
TTTTTTTTTTTTTTTTTTTTTTTTTTTTTTTTTTTTTTTTTTTTTTTTTTTCTGAAAACACTCATGTACCTTATTGTGTCAAAGCGTGGTATTGCAGCAATTGGTATAATTATTTAAATGAATTTTTAAACGCATTTAGGAAGTGTTTTGGGAGAGGGGTGCTTGCTAATGGTACCACGTAGGTACCACAACTAACCGAGTAACCGATTACTACTGGCGACTGGACATTCATTACTGCGTTATTTTGAAAATTTCCCATCTTGAAAAAGTATGAAAATTTTAAATATAGGTAAATGAAAAAATGAGATTATGAATTTTGAAAAGTTAATTTAAATTGAAATTAAGCATGGATGCTAAAAATAAAAAGTAAAAAAACCAAAATGACAAAATATTTAAAAAAAATAAAATTACGAAAAATTGAATATTAAAAAAAAAATAATTGTAGAAATTAAAAAAAAAAAATCAACAAAAAATTACGAAGCAAATACGTTATAGAAAAATGAATACACCACAGAGTATTAAATTGATTAAATAATACAAAATGGTGGTTAATTTGAAATCATGTCTAATGCGATGGCAAAAAGAAACTCATTAAAAATTCTTGCAACAATACATACCTATTATATTAATAATAATAACCATTAGATAAAGAAAAGAGAGATCTGTAGTATGGCGTGTGGTAGACATTAGACAAGTACTAGCATAATGCATACACCTGATTAAAAATTAAAAAAAATAATTGCTACGATTCATCAATACCTCTGAGCTCACAGTACTCATTAAAATTTTTGAAACTAAGGTGAAAAAAAAAAACATTTTAAGCTTAAAACTAGGTACCTTTTTAGCCGCCAAGAAAATGCGCAATCAAATAGGTAAATAATGCTAAACGAGCCCATGAAAAATAATTCAGGTTACTTTTGTGAAGGTCAGTCAGAAGTTTATTGGACCGATTCCATGTGGTTTTGTACTTTTTTTTAATTTATACACTTGCTCCGTATAAGTATTTTGTCAGCAAAAAATCGATGCAAATAATGACGGTAAAAGGATGTAAAAAAAGAATATGAGCTTTTTAATGCCCTAAACCGATATCTTTATTGTTTAATGGCTACCTGTAGGTACCCATGTTATGTGATGCCGGTGGAGTGGTTTCCGTTTCAAAAGAAAAGTTTTCTTTTTGATTTTTGATCTTTATATTCATTATTATAGAATCACAACGAATTATAGATACCAGATTAATTTAAAGGGGGTAATTAATTTTTGTGTTATGTTGAAAGATTTTTCGCTTCGAGTTACTCTAAGTATTTTTACAGAAGTTATTGTTTGAACTTTAATTTCAGTTTTGATCATGTTTCTATTTGAAATCGTATTTGAATATTAGTTATAAGTGAAAAAAAACGAAGAAGTCTTTTTGAAACAACGTTAACGTTTGGAGAACTTCCAGAGAGATGAAGTTCAGGAACTTTTTGGTGGTTGAACGGTTACTTTCAAAAAAATATTTTTTGGTGATTTTGAGTAAATTTCATTTTGTGTAATCAGATTTTTTAGGTTTTCCTTAAAATTTTTGAAATGTGTTCCTTCCTATTTGTTTTTCAGAAGATATTTTGGAATTTTTTATTAATTTTGATGATTTTTTTTTTCGGGAATATTTTGAAATATTTCTTGTTATAAAAAAAATTTTAGACACTTTTTTGAAGTTGAAAAAATTGATTGGATATTAAAATTTTTTTGAAAAATTTGAAATATTTTTCTTAAAAATTTAAGTATTTTTTGTCAACTTGAATTTTTTTTAAATAATATGATTTTTAAATATTTTCCAAAAGGGTATAAGTGAAACATTTTAGTTTTTTAAATTTTTGTAAGAATTTTGAATTTTTTTGCATGTACCTACAAATTGAGGATTTTTTGGTAAACGTTGAAAAAATTACAAGAGTTTTGAATTTTGTCAAGAATATTTTAAAAAATTTCCTTTGAAAAAAAAACTTTTTATAAGACTATGGCTGTATTGAAATAAAATGACAGATTTTTTGAATTTTTACCAATAAAATTTTTTAAATATTTTATTTTTTTAAATTTTGAAGTAAATTTTTTTGTCAACGTTTCTTTTGAAATGTTTTTGATAACTATATTTTTAAATTTTCGTCAAAAAAAAATTTTAAATACTTTGTTCAGAAAATATTTTGTTTTTTTTTTTTCAAGAAAATATTGAAACGTTTTCTTTCAAAAAGAATATTTTTGAACTGATATGAGTGAATCTTATTTCAGTTTTTGACAAAATTTTTGATTTTTTCAGAAAAATTTTAAAAATTTCCCTTTCAAAAATTTTTTAGATGATTTTTCATTGGATTCGAAAAAAAATGGAATTTTAGAATTTTTTTGAAAAATTTTTGAAATTTATATTTCGTTATAAAAAAATTTATAAGGTTTTGTCAACATTTTTTTTTTTGGAAAAATTATTGAAATACCAACTCATTTCCATTTTGCAAAATCGTTTTGTATCAAAAATAAATTTTGAGTGAATTTTTGTCGCGGTAATTTTTGAATTTGTCTCTTCAAATTTGAAAAAGTGCGACATTTTCTAGGTATTAGGTTCGAGGATAAATGAAATTCTTTGGTAATTTTTTGCTTTCAAGTAGGTACCTAGTACCAATCGAAGTAAAATACGACGAAAGCATAGCTATTTTCAAAAAAAAAGTAAAGTAATGTCGATCAGATAAGCTTTGAAACTGTACTTAAGGGAAATAAAAAAAAAATCGTTCGCATTCGTGTACGTACTACGAACACATCAACTTGATATTTTATATATTATATATGCGTATAGAATCCAGCGGAATGAAATATTAAATAAATTTTCTTTTCAATTTACAATTCATCAAAATTCGAAGTACCCTTGAAGTATGTATTTTACACAGAAACAAAGAAAAAAATCGAAGAAAAGATACTTAACCTCCGTCTTGGGAGATAATATAGATTTTTTTTTCAAAATTATACCTATATTTGGTAAATAGTATATGTATAGGAATTCTTTTGGCATTTTAATATTTCACCGCGTACTTATTTGTATCGTAAATAATTGCCTACCTACTTAATTTAATATCGTCGATTTTCAAGCGTTTGCTGTAAAAAGAGAAAGAGAAATTGAAATTTGATATTACAAATCATTACAAAAATTAAATTCCTTTCGTGCTTTAATAACGTGAATTTTACAAAATCAATGTACCCAAAGGAATGTAAATTCCATGTTTTGAATTTCGTTCTCTTCCGTCGAGACATTTAATCAAGCAATTTTGGTAACGTATAATACCGGATGAGAAAGAAATGCTAAAAATTTACTATTCTAGAAATGAAACTAAAAGTAAACATGGTGGTAAATTTTGAGCACTCGAAAAGTAATTAAGGCACGAGTCGGGTAGTTCGGATAAATGCACGTTTCTCTTCGTTGCCTATTAATTTGTTTACGTGCTGTATAACGTGACGCAATCTTATCAAATAGCAAAAAAAAAAAATAAAGAAAAAACACACGACGACGTATAAACCGATGGGATACTTTTTCGAATTACTATTTTAGTGGCCCCTGGAATATTGTAGTGAAAAAGTGAGGGGGCCAATACGTTTTTTGAACGCATGCTCCCCAGTATTATCTCATTCAAGCTGGTATTTATTGATCCACAGTGTACGGTTTGACATTTTTACCCTAGATAGGCTGGTTGAGTATCAAGTGCTGTATTCACGCAGAAACGGGCGCCATTATTTTGTTCTTCCTTGTGCTGCGGTTACGTGGGCGTTATTTTTTATCAAGAAATAAAATTAATTCGCGAGTACGCTGTTTACGATGAGTGTTTTCGAATTTCGAAGGCTTTCGTATGACTGAATAATCAAAGCTTGTGGTTGATATCTCAAATAACACGACCGAACGCAACGGTAAGACATTAGACGTTTGTTTAAAATGTAGGTCAAGTATAAAATAAAAAATATCTTATTATTATATCTATCATTATATTTATGTGATGTGAAGTGAAAAAGATTCCCTCGATTGTAGTAAGTATTTGCTTTTAAGTACCTAAATTATTCCTGGGTGGAGCAAATAGAAAAATATTTCCACCGTGCCACGAGTTTCTTAATTTTTAAGATAACGTTGGGCGTTGTATGAGAATGCGTGGCCTTGTATGTTCTGCTTCTTATGCGGGTGCATAAAATTTATGCAACGTTTGAACTTGATATTCGTAAATAGGGCTCGAATTTTTAATTAAAACTGCCCTTAAATAGTATTCCCATAGATAAGCACCAAGCATACGAAATGAATTTCATTCTGTTACGAGCTGCAACTGCAACTGAAAAATTTACAATTTACTAACGTCTAGCAATTCATAATGCTAAAATTCGATTAAAAACTTATTAAATATAGGTACAAGTTAACAAACGATATAGGTAAACATCAAATTCCGTCGGCGGTAAAAATCAAAAATCTAATTACGTGTTACATCTACACTCAACCTTGTATGTACTTCATAGACTAGAGAAGCTTTTAGCGAAAAGAAATCGATTTTTAGAGAATTTTCAAAAAACTCGTATTTTCAGGTATGTTTCTTCTCAGTTCAATTTTTCCTTCGTAATTCGAAGTATATTTTATTTTTAATGCAACGCGGTGATTCGTTCAGTTCGATGTTGGGCTTTTATATTATGGGCCTTTAAATTCTTGCCCTTTATTTTCAACAATGCAGACAATACTAATTTCATCTTGATTCGTTTGGAGAATTTTTCACTATAATGGGGCTTTACTTCATACCATGAAAACACCATTTATGGAGAATTTAGATGCTTCAATGATGAAAAATATTGCAAAAATTTCTTTAAAATTACGTATAAAATTTAATCTATGTAGATAGGTAGTACTCATTTGACGTACATCTTAATCTATCTATCACCCATCGAAAATTATAACGGAAAATTCTCCCCCTACATCGAAACAGAAATCGTTTTAATACTAATTTTCGAAGGTAACTTTATCGTTTTTCGTTCATTCATATTCGTTTTCTATCCCATCGAATGTGTACCTTCCATTATTTATTCATAAGTCGGTCTCAGTACAATGCACTAGTGCTGATAGAACCGTATGTTATTTTTATTCGAGGAAATTTCGATGGACAGAACTGAATACAAAATATACTTATCAATTTATGCCACAGTAATCTTGTAACTGTGCATATGTTTTATTCGGATTCTTCTTGACAACTTGAGATTTTCGAAGGACAAGTTTATCAAATATGTTTGGGTATTTAATACGTATACAAGATATCGAGCGAGTGGTGAGCAATATTTAAGATTTGGATGTAGCAGAACCCAAGTGAAGAAAAAAAAAAACTTGATTAGATGCAACTAGAATAAAGAAACAAAAAACATGACTGGTTGCCTATTTCCATTTTAAAAAGGCAGTGGTTTATAAAAATCTTCTAAGGACGTAAGTATAACTTTTCGAAAGGAACAAAATAAGTAATGTGAAAAATTTTCCCAAGTTTGAAAATTAAGGCACTACGAAGCTTTGTAATTTGTTATTTCTGAAGTTTGAAGCAACGTACCCAGCACCTTTCATTTTGAAGATAGCCATGTCTTGATAGAATTTTTCAATTTTTACATCTCAGTTATCTCACTAGTGTTCCTCAATAAATCAAGGAAAGCAACACTTTTGAGAAATAATTTCTCGTTGCCAACTCCTTCAATTTCAAAGATGGGCATCCCAATATGATTAGAACATTTTTAAAATTTTTTAAATGCCATCTACGTAAGTACGTACGGTACTTATGTACTCCCGACGTCAGAAACAAATTTAATACAGTGTTGCCAATTGATTTTGCCAAGAAAATATCAATTTTCAAAGTTTATCTGACTTATCTGCTTACAAGGGAACCTCTCCGATTGAGCTGAAATTTTGCTCACTGAAAAAGCATTTCACCAAAACTTCAGTATCAAATATTGAGCTTTCTAAGTTAATTTTTCGATTTTTAGTGAATTTTTGAAAGTGACGACAATAGCCCATTTATGATAGGTAAGTATATCAATGTTTTACAAATAGTAAATGTTGAGGTAGAATTCTTAAAATTGTTTTATATGCTAAAGTCGACCTCCTGAGCAGATTACCACCATTTTCAAAGTGATCCGGAGAGTCTCCTGAAAAAATCGATTCATCTTCAGCGTGCTGGAATCGTTCCAGAAGACAATGAGACGGCTGAAAATTCATTTTTATCACAAGTTTTAGTGTTAAGGGGAGGGATCAGCCATTTTTACAATTTTGCTTCTGAGAATTTTTTTTCGTTAGAGCGCTAGTTTGGCCAGAAAAACATTCTATGGTAGATAAAAAATTGTGTCTAGTAGATGTTTTTTTCACTTTCTACAACTGGGGCAACTTGTATGTGTAGCAGAGTTGCAAAATAAATGGAAGTTTCATCCGATCGCAAGTTTAAAATGATTTTAATTGATTAATGATATAGGACGAATTTTTTAAAGACACGAGTCACGGTTCTATTATTTTAGAGTTCCCATTTCTGAGAGTCTACTACCTTTTTTTAAAAATCTCTTTATCTCCATACTTTAGGCTCCAATTAGAAACTTTTTCAAGCAAAAGTTATAGATTGAGATTTTTGTAATAATTTTGTTCATTAGAAAAATTTTGTTTGGACCTCTCTCACCCAATTTTCTATACCTACTCATGATGCCTACTTCAAAAATTAAAGGAGCAAGAGAAAATACAATAATTGAAGAAAAAATTGTTTTGATTGGGCATATGAATAGTACGGGGAAATAATGAACAAATTTCACTCTTGAGATTTTTTACGGATGTTTGGAAACAAAGGCTGTTCAACTTTAAAGAAAGCTGTTGCAAAAATTTGCATCAATATTTTACATTTCTTTTCGAGCATTAGGGAGAAAGAGAGGAAGGGGCTCTTGTCTACTTTTGAGATTTGGTGCCTCACAGCATTCTAAACAAAATCGATTGGCATATCTGTAAAAAAATTTCCGATATCTCCAGTGATTAGTACTTCAAAAAAGAAAAAAAAGTTTTAATTACATTGGGATTTGGATGCCTTTCTTGAAATTAAAGAAGTTATTGCAAGAAGGAATTCACATCAAAAATATTGTCATCCTCAAAATTATTGAGGAAACAATTATTCCATTACAACAATGCATGTAATGATTGAAATTATTTAGAAAAACAAAAGTAGCTATGTGAAAAATATGCCAATCTTTGAAAATGAAGGAGCCACGTTGAATCCAACTTTGAAAATTCAAATTTCAAAGATTTGTAGGTAGCGTGTGTATAGCGTCCTAATGGCGCTGAATCAAACAATAAAATTCAATCATTCATTCATTCATTTTCAAACAGGCATATAATCTCAAGGATAAAAAATGTTCATTTTTTTAGTAAGTAGGTACCATCCTTTTGCCTAGCCCAACCAAAAAAATCACAATTTTATTAATCTTGCTCCTTCAATTTCTGACACAGGCACCATGTGTATAACATTTTTTGTTAGTGATATCCTCTCTTGTATCAAAATCTGGAGCTTTGTAAAGTACTCCCCAGACACCCTGCATAATGCATTATGATAACTAAACTGTAGAACTAATTAAGTAGAAAACTTACCCCGTCAAAATTTTGAAAGTAAAAGTAATTTAGTGTACACTTGTGTACGCAGTTCGAGTTGAATATCGTTAAATGAAAAATTTAATCAAAGTATGGTTGATGGAACATGGAACACTATAAAGGAGAACAGCGAAAAGAAGTTGGATAAAAATTGTCAAATACATATTAGTAATTGACATGCTCTTGATAATTTTTTTTCTCCAAGAATTCAGACTATGCTGAAGTTCCGTCATCCAGAAATTAATTTCGCGGGTTCATACTGTACCTGTGGTATTTTTATCCTAAATGTCAAATCTCTGGTTTCTTCCAAGCTAATCTTTTTGAGGGCAAAAAAAAAATGGAAGAACGAAATTCGAAATAATCTACTCATGGAAGGAATAGATGGCATATTTCAAAATAAAGTGAAATTTTAAACCAAACACCTACCTATTTATAAGGGGATATAATTTTATTATATTTTTCATTTGAATCCATATATCTAAAAATAATTTACATACCTAATTATATCTCAAGGGATAATCGTTCACCGCTCCATACTCCATGACATCTAATTCATTCAAATGACGAAAAAATAAAATTATTCGACATTATTTTGTTTGAAAATTTCCACAGAACTTCAATTGTCTTGATTAGATCAAATTAATCATACTTTTTTTAGATTCAGATATTTCAAAAAGTTTTCTTTACGACCACATTACGTAATTTATTAGGTACCTACCTATAAAATGAAAGTAATACGTATCGTATTATTGACAAGGGTACTTACCTACTTACCTAGGTATAAATTGTAAACTCGTTACAAAAGCTTGGTTGTTTAATCGCATCGTTGATATTACGTGGTAAGGTGCTACAAAGGTAATGAGGTAAATTTATCTTGTACTTTCGTGTCGATTAACGTGAAAACCTTAATGTTATTTCAGCACAACACACAAACAGGCTTGTTTGGTACCTAAAATGTCATTTAATGGGATTTACTTTGGGTACCTACAGTGTCGTGTGTTTTGATTGGCTTTATCTAATATAAAACATACTTAGGGTACGTCATGAGAATAGAGAAATTTTCGACGCGATTGAATATCAAATTAGCGGGTAATTCTTCTTTTTTTTTTGGTAGAAATACGAGTAAGTATGTACGTTCGTTATAAGACGATTTATCGATATAATAACGATACCAATTAGACGGACGATGGAAAGCTCGCAGTGCCTTTTAGTGTTTGAAAATTTAATGAAAATTGCCGAACGTGCGTTGATTTAGTAAAAAGTGTAAAATACGTAATTTTTTTTTTAAAATGAAAGTCGTCGACTTTTAAAATATCTTCGAACAATGAGCTCCTTTTTAAATGAAATTCAATAAGGTAAGAGTTGTATGTAATCACTAAAGTTTACGTACTGTACCACTCTTTTTGATGCAGGATTTTCAAAATTGGAAAACTTTTCCATATTTCATCAGTAAAATGCCTTATTGTAACATTTTGTCAAAGTTAGTCGAGTTGTATACTTACGTACTTACCACATACCATCGTCTATAACTCCCACTATATATATATCGAATTTTTTATAATGTGGAAACTTGAACTCCATATTTTCTTATTTTTTTCAGTTTTATGCGAAATTCCGATAGGGAGCGTTTTTTTTAAAGAAAGACATTCTGTTTGTAGAACAGATGAAGTGGCATGTTCGGGGTAAGGGGAATGAACCTGTTTGCTTGCTTTATAAGGGGACTAAGCGATCAGGGGGTCAGGGAATTATCCCCCTGGTGTTTTGGAGTAAGCCAAATTTAGCAGAAGTGGGCAATTTTCAGTTGGCCTACCTAACAATAAAAAACAAAAAAATCGAATAAATTTTCAAAATTACATGTATAATTTTAAAATTGGACCAAATTTTCAAAATTCATAATTTTTAAATTTTTAAAAATTTGATAAAAACTCAGCGGTCACGAAAACTTTAAATCTGGTTAAAATTGGAATTTTGGTCATTTTTTTTTCAAAATTATGCAGATGAATCTTTAAAGTTTGAGCAATATATTTTTACAATTTTTGAAATTTAGTATTCATTTTAAAAATTTTGTAAAACTTCAAATCTATAGGTAAATTTTAAATTTTTATTAATAATTCACCAATCAACTTTAAAATTTTTATAACAGAACCAGCTTTTAAAGCTGATGAATTTTTTGCAATTTGAGAAATTTTCAACACTATTTTTATGAAAATTTTAAAATTTGGTGATACGTCTTTAAGAATTGAGCTAATTTCGAATTTTGATGAATTTTTACGAATTTCGTACAATTTTTAATTTATATGAAAATTCGAAATTTGTCACTTTTTAAATTTTAATTAATCTTCAAAGTTGAATTTTGATATGAATTCAAAACTTGGTGAAGATTGAATTTTTGGTCATTTTTAAATTTTATCAAATTTTCAAAGTTAAATAAATTTTTTGCTTTTTCAAAATTTAATATTTCTTTGATAAAAATTCATATTTGTTCATTTATACAAGATGGTATTTAAAAAAAAAATCCTATTCAATGTTAATTTTTAAAACTCGATTATAAATTTAAAAGTTGATTATTTTTGAACTTCAATCAGTTTTAAAAGTCCAATCAATCTTAAACACAAGCACCTAGGTACCAAATCTACCATTTTTTTCAAATTTGAAAGCTTAACAACGTTTTAAAAATTACAAAAAATAATTAAACTTTAAAAATTTGTTAAAATTTATACTAGATTTAATAAATTTATAGGTCACCATTAAAGTACCGTATTTATTTATGAAATGTTGAAATTTTTTCAAATATTGATGGTCTATCAAACATGAAAAGTTGACCTTTTCAAATTTTTTGGAAATTCAGCGGAATTTTAACCATTGATCAACGATTCATTAAAATTTTAAAATAAAGAAATTTCGAGATTTCATCAAATTTCGATAAGTGTTACAGAAATTTATTGCAAACCTTGAGAATTAATCAAATTTTTAAAATTTCCTAAATTTTCCATTTTTACCAACTTTTTTTTCAAGATTTCTTAAAATTAAAAAATTTGAGAATTTCAAAACATTAATTCAACTTGAAAAACTTGTTTATTAAAATTTTAAACTTGACAAATTTTAAATTTTAACTAATTTTCAACGATACACAAAATATGATAATTGTGAAATTTTATAGAACTTCAATATGAATTCAATTTTAAGAACCACCAAAAATTTTTCAAATTTTGAAATTTTCTCAGATTTTAAAAATCCATCAGACTTTACAAATTGACTTTTCAAAAATTTTTGAAAAATCTCTCCCCCTTTTTAAAATTGGTTTGCACGCCATTGGAAGTGCCTTCCCCTTACTAAGTAGAAGTACATTATCGACTGCTTAGGTACAGGACCTCGCAACCCACCATTTTTGAAAAAGTCGAGTTTTTGCAGTTTCTGGTTGCAGAAGTATACTTACCTAAACTACCAGAAAATGCAAAAACCCTCACTTTTTCAAAAATGGTGGGTTACGTGGTGCTGCACCTAAGCAGCCGATATGGTATATGGTTTTAGGTTCTTTAGTCGCATTGAGTATACCTACATTGAAAACGTTTCTCTTCATGCCGATTAAATTAAAAAATAATGTTCTCCCACGTGACTTACAACGCGTGCTGTAAGTACCTACCATACGAGCCACCTTGAGCTTGACGAGATGAAGTGATTCGATACACGTGACTTCTTTAAACCGTAGAAATGAAACAAAGCTTTCTTGAGCCGCATGTTAAAAATATCTCTCTCAAGAAAACGCTGGTAATTACTTCTAGTTTAAAGAAGAGGTGAAGCTGAATTTAAAAAAATCATAGCTTTACTTCTCGTCGCACACCGCTCGACTTCATGAAAAGTGTCAACACTCGAGTTGTAAAAGTTATCCAAAATGAAAACGCCAAGTTCTTGCTTTCTCTCCAAATAACCAATTGAAAGAAAAAAGGAATTATCGTAAACGAAAGATGAAAAATTTACCCCACACGATGGGCTCAATTAATGACGTCAATTTCAGATGTATCAATGGCAGGGTGGTTACTATAGTAACAGAGGATAGGACTATACGGCGTGCATACGTTAGGTGCTGTAAGCTTATTCATGTTTTAGCTTCGTACACGTCATCCCCCCTCGTGTACTGATACTCAAATTTTAACACGTATCCCTTTCTTTAACGTTTCCTTAAAATGATTCCTTCTGTTGTACCCTCAATAACATGAACGTTTGAGATGAATGTTTCACTGTTTACCTTTCAAGCCAGTCTGACTTTTAGTATTGTCGGAGTGCGAGACTTCTATTTGTATCTAAACCTACAAACGGGGTTTTTCCCATGTACTGTAGTTCTCGGTTAACGGTTATTGATTGTAGACTCGTATTCATGATTCTCCCGAGGGGATATGTACCTGTACACGGTGAACGGTGATAGATTATTTTTGCTCTCGACTAGACCGAATTACTCGTATATTTGGGACAGATTCATGGTATTTGGTAGCTTATTCGATTTTTTCAACTTGAATAAAAATAATGTTTATTTCTACATGCGCATATGCTCCATTCTCGACTTGCCCTCTACGAATGATTTTTTTATTTTACCATGTATACCTAAGTGAGTAAATGTTAACAAAAATAAAGCACTTAGAGTAATCCATGTTATTGATAATAAAACGTACTTACCTATCTGTCGGTTGTTTGTCGATGAGATTTACCTCATTAGTAAAATACTACAAAAATTATGAGTAATGTTAACAATAATATGACCCTTTGAATTTATGGTTGATAACTCGATATCGAGTAATTGTATTTCAAAATTAGTAGGTACCAATTTGATCCTGATTTCATCTGAAACTTCATTTTGTAGAATTTTCCGAGTTGAATAAAATGTTTACAAAATTTAAAATTTGAATACAAATTTGGGAACTGAAAGAACGCAAGGTCAACCTAAAAATCAAATGGATCGAAAATATGTACCTAATCGATAAACTACAAGAAAACTGGACGGTCTACGTAAATAATTTTAGTAGAGTGGTCCATGATGCTTATGAGATTATTCATTTAATTCACAACATCTCTCTCTCTATTTTTTTGGAAAACCCTTCTAAAAAAATTTGAGTGTGTTTTAAAAAATAATTGAAAGAAATGTTTTTGAAAAATTCTAAAAAAAAAAAAAAAAAAAAAATCGATTGAAAAATTAATTTTTTCCAAA
>FIZV01020925.1:0-11925 GCA_900050545.1 Trionymus perrisii | reverse complement strand
GGTTGTGACTTGCATCGTAGCAATTTTTTAGGTCTATGAAGTGTTTTTTTTTTTTTTTTTTTTTTTTGGTAAATTGAGGAAAAAATCGTATAAAAGAATTTGGTGAGGGATTTTGTAGAAATGGACGAAAGGGATATTTATTTTAGTTACCATTTTCGATTAAATATATTATAGGACGGTAGAGTGTTTTATTATTATTTTTTTGTATAAAAAATGATGAGAAAATGTGCGGAGGCGTAATATGCGTTGTTTTTATTGTTTATTTGTTACGTCGTGTTTAGAAAAAAATTTTTGTAGATTAAGCTTTGTGTATGATATTATAATTTATATAAAAAAAGATTTTTTCATCTTTTTCTTTTTTAGATCATATGTTTACATTTTGTTTCTCTTTCACTTGATGTAATAATTCATTTTGTAAAATGTTGTGTATAAAAAAATTGTTAACGAGTATGTCGTTGCTGGTTTAAGCGAAAGCAACATTTTGTTGGTTTTTATTTCTATTTTTAATTTTTTTTTTCGTTACGCGCTCATTTTTTTCTTTTGTAGGGAAATAATCAATGAAAAAATGATAAAAAAAAAAAATACTGTAGAATATAAGATTTATAAAGATAAAAGAAAAAAAAATTGTAGGTATATTTGTAAAATTTTATATTGTATATATGAGATGAGATTGTTTTAAAGATCCGACCAATGTCAGGGACGGCGTTTATACATAATATGTACTTTTTTCTTCTTTTTTCGATTGTTCTTAGAAGTAATTTATTTTATTTTTTTGTTTTCTTTTTTTTTCTTTGACCCTCTCCTCATCTTCCCTCTTGGATCAGCTCCTGTTTGTAAGTTTTAAAACTTTTTATTATTTATTTACGAAAAAAAAAAGTAAATTTTATTGATTATATGATGAAACGTGTACTGAAAATGTACAAAATGTAAACAGTTATTATAGTTTATTTTCTATTGTTTATATGACATTGTAAAATTTTAACTTTTTGTCAAAATAAAATTTATTCTTTTAATTGAGTTATGATTTCTTGCAAGTTTGGAAAGTGTGTACTTCTTGAATATTGTGATTGTGAAACGATTTTTCCTTAGGAAACAGCTCCTACTATGGAATGTTATGAGCAACGGTGAAATTGAGCCGGAAAATGATGCAAATTGCATTTTCAACTAGCAAAAAGTCCCCGAACCTCGCCCTTCAGCCAGTGACATATTATACAAATTTTTCTGGGGGGGGGTCGGTGGGAGAATCATTAGAATTTCTTTAAAAATAGTAATTTAAAGAGTATTTTTTATTTATATCTGTTTAAATTCTTCTCCTCTGATCCATTAAAATGATTGTTAGGTAGGTACGGGAGTTGAAACGATGTAGGTAACCTCAACGTTCAATAATTATCATCTTCAAGTACCTTACCTACATAGATCATTCAGGATTGAAGATCTGATGATAAAAAGTACCTTACTCAATCAAATGACTAACCATAATCAACAGATGGTATGATTGAATTGCTTATCTTGGCTAAATTCCAAACCACAATTTTTTTTTCTAGTGAAGTAATTCATTATCCCCAGTTCCCCACTCTTCAACTGCTTGATTACGATTCGCAGTTCGCACTCTCTTATCATAATTTCTCACCAACACTTCTCACGTTTCTCTCACCCATCAATTTTCATATGTTTCGTTCATGTATCGGTCGCTTAAGTTGATCGTTTTTGCAGTATCATGAAAAATGAACACGACTAGTGATTTTCGACAATATTCCAAGATCGTGCTTTTTAAATGCTTTTATTACAGAAAACCCACCTTATCCTTCCTTATCACTAAATTCCGATTGTGATGCCAGTGAAACTCATGCAATAAAGTAATCATTGTGTATTAAATAAAGTATGTACCTAATACCAAGATTAATTCATACACTTATCTTATCGTAGCAATGTAACGTGATAAGTATTGTATAACACTTACAGGTTTAATTTATCGAAACAGTGGTACGTCTTGTGTGAAAATCCCTATAATATCACCCAAAACAATGGAGAAAGAGCATCAAGCTGTGACCAATTTTCGTAAATATTTAAGGATTCCAACCGTCCACCCAAATATCGATTATGGTTTGTACCTACCTATACAAAAAAGCTACAAATATTTATTCAAGTAAATCTATAGTAGAATGTAATTCAACTAGTGTTTTTTTTTAAATAGATGAATGTGTGAAATTCTTAACCGGCCTCGCTGAAGAGCTCAAGTTACCTTATTATGTAATTGAAGTTAAAATTAAAAAACCGGTGGTAGTGATTACATGGCAAGGTTCCCATCCGGAATTACCATCTATTCTGTTAAATTCGCACATGGATGTTGTACCTGTATTTCCGGTATGTAAAATAAACTGGAAAACGTATTCGATTACTTGAGTACTAACAGTGAAGAGTCTTTTATCGCAGGAAAATTGGAAATATGGGCCATTCGAGGCTGTAAAAGAAGAAAATGGTGATATTTACGCGAGAGGTGCTCAAGATATGAAGTGTGTAGGTATCCAGTATATTGAGACTATTCGCAAATTCTTGAACGAAGGATTGAAGTTCAGAAGAACTATTCATATATCTTTTGTTCCGGGTTAGTGTTCTCGTTTGAGAAGGTAATTTATTATGGAGTGAAAATACTCGCAGTTTTGTTTTTCATCGGTAAACTGACGTAAGATCATGCTTCGTTGCTAGATGAAGAAATTGGAGGAGTCGAAGGAATGGGATTATTTGTAAATACAGCGGAATTTAAAAAGTTGAACGTTGGATTCGTTCTGGATGAAGGAATAGCCAGCCCTACGGATGAATTTTTGGTGTTTTACGCGGAACGTTCGATTTGGCGTTAGTATAGTGTACCTAGTTAGATTTAAATAACTGGTACAGTTGGATTAGAAATTTTCAACTCATTTGATAATATAATTTTACAGAAATATTAATCACCTGTCACGGTAACGCTGGGCATGGTTCGTTATTGCACGAAAATACAGCAGCGGAAAAAATTCAATACATTTTGAATAAATTCCTCGAATACCGCGAAACAGAAAAGAAAAAATTACATTCTAATCCGGATCTCTTGATAGGCGACGTTACAACGGTCAATTTAACCAAATTAGAAGTATGAGTACCGCATGGAAATGTGTAATATTTTTCTCAACACGACGCTTAAATCGTTTATTTGTCCTTAGGGTGGAGTACAGATGAACGTTGTACCGCCAGAGATGACTATCGGATTCGATATGAGATTAGCACAGGATGTCAACCGAGAGAAATTCCTCCAGATGATCGATTCTTGGTGCAAAGAAGCCGGTAAAGATGTTCGATACGAATTTGTTATAAAAATGCCCTATGTTGCGCCGACATTACTTGATGAAAGTAATCCATGGTGGATGACTTTTAAAAAAGAAAGTGATAAAATGTAAGTGCGCTGAAAAGTTAACTGTGTTTTTGTCTTACTGTGGTGATCATCGGTTTAATATTTTCAGGGGAATGAAACTTAGAAAAGCGGTTTTCCCCGGAGGCACCGATTGTCGATATAGTAGAGAGGTAGGTTTTGTGGCTTGATCAAATTTTTCCATTGTTTTATGACAAGTGCTAATTTGAATTTTTTTGTAGCTTGGTATTCCTGCTATTGGATTTTCCCCTATGAATAATAGCCCTGTTTTATTACACGATCACAATGAATTTTTGAACGAGAAGGTGTTCTTAAAAGGATTGGATATATATTATGGTATTATTAAAAGTTTGGCCTCTTTATAGGTAGAAGATGTTTAAATTTTCTCGAGGGCTGCTACAATGTATCATGTCATTGTATCGCTGTACTTGTAGCTAATTTCGTCAATGTACCAGGAAAGAACGCTCCTTGCTCTGTCACATTTTATAAGCGTAATTTAATTTTGGTCAATCTGTGATAAGACTTGTAAAATAATGATGTTTTGGCAACCAAGTATCTAAATTAAATATTTTTTCAAACATTGCGGTTGAATCGTACAACTGATTGATTAAGTACCTAATTTGTTTTTAGATGTCATTATTGCAATGTCATTTCAATGTATTGTATGTTTTGTAATGTTCACTCTATGAAAGTTTGTCTTTTATTAGGTTGTCTTCCTGTTATCGAAGTATTTAATTATTATTGGAGATTTTATTATACTGAAGCTTATAAAGTTCTTATCTTGTTCACTTGATGTTATTAAACTGTTCAATTCATTAATGCTTCGACTTCGAGTTTTTCTTCTTCAAACTGCCTGCCCTTATACTTTATTCAAAAATAGCGAAATCGAAATTTTCAAAAGAGGAAACCCCTTGGAAAACCAGTTGGTCTTAAATTCTTGAAATCAAATTCGATCAAAAATTCTCAAATGGCAACACTGCCTAGTTCCGAATTCACACGATTCACATGGCAGAAAACGGCTGTTGCTGTTTGGAATAATTAATCTAATCTTTTTATTTAACTAGTCACTTATTTAGAAAATGTTTACGACTCTTGTGAAATGATTTGTAAAGCGTATGATTAACAGTATTATCTATTCAATTAATCTGTTTCGTGACTTATTTCATACTTGTGCTAAATGTATGTAAAAACGAAAAATTTTTAATCTTCACAAACGAAAATTACGAAAATATTTGAGATCCCATAAAATGGCAGAGGAACATCAAGCAGTGGCCAATTTTCGAAAATATTTGCGAATTCCATCAGTACAGCCGGATGTTAATTATGGTTAGTATATTTCTAAGCGTTGCTTCTCTCTAACTTTGAAAATTTCATGAAAATTTGTTTAAAAATTCTAGACGAATGCGTTGAGTTTCTAACCAGCCTAGGTAAGGAAATAGGACTACCTTTTGAAGTGATAGAAATTCGTATTGGAAAACCTATCGTGTTAATTACTTGGGAAGGTAAACATCCTGATTTGCCATCTTTATTATTAAACTCGCATATGGATGTAGTACCAGTATACCGTGTAAGTAAATTAAATCTCAAAACATGTATAGGTAGATGTCACTTGTAATTTAAAACACAATTGCTGTGATACGTAATAGGATAACTGGAAATATGACCCCTTCGGTGCATATAAAGATGAAAAAGGCAATATTTATGCGAGAGGTGCTCAAGATATGAAATGTGTTGGTATCCAATACCTCGAAGCCATTCGTAAGTTGAAAAACGAAGGACTGAGATTAAAAAGAACCGTTCATATCACATTTGTTCCCGGTTAGTCAGATATTAAAAAAAAAAAAAACATGGTATTTGTACAAATACAATTAACAGAAGTTTATTTTTAGACGAAGAAATCGGCGGTGAACAGGGTATGGGTGTGTTCGTTAATACTCCAAAATTTCAAAAATTAAACATAGGATTTGCTCTGGACGAAGGAATCGCTAGCGAAACAGAAGAATTTCATTTATTTTACTCTGAGCGTTCAATTTGGCGTTAGTGTGTTTTTGTTGATTTACGAAGTGTTTTATCATACTTTTATAATACCACATTCCATGTTTTGATTATTTTAGGTGTTATAGTCACTTGTTATGGTAACACCGGTCATGGCTCTTTACTCCATGAAAACACAGCAGCAGAAAAAATTCAACACGTTATAAATCGATTCATGGAATTCCGAGAAAAAGAGAAACTCAAATTGGTATCAAATCCGAAACTCAGCATCGGAGATGTGACCACAATAAATATGACTCTAATAAAAGTAGGTGAGTAGATTCGATGTTCTAAATTGATACATAAAGCTATAAATGAATCTTTACTTATTTAGGGTGGTGTCCAGATGAACGTTGTACCCGCTGAGCTATCCGTAGGTTTTGATATAAGAGTAGCGGTCGATGTTGATCATGATCAATTGCACAATATGATCGATTCGTGGTGCAAAGAAGCTGGCGAAGGTACTGTTCGTTACGAGTATAAAAGAAAATTTCCAAAAATACCTCCGACATCACTAGATAATGGAAATCCTTGGTGGGTAACCATGAAAAAAGCAACAGATGAAATGTAAGCATAGAGTCATAATTTTTACAATTTAAAATACCCATGCGTTGGAAGCCCTATCAAAAACCTAAGTATGCTAATTTCAATGTATGAATTTAAGGGGGTTAAAACTTAAACCAGCTGTGTTTCCCGCTGGTACTGACTGTCGATACATTAGATTGGTAAGTTGAATTATTCGAATCGTCAATCATGATTATTTTTCATCGCTTGAAATGGTTTGTTTTCTTGATAGGCTGGAATTCCAGCTGTAGGATTTTCTCCAATGAATAACACGCCGGTGCTGTTACACGATCATGACGAATTTCTCAATGAAGATGTATTTCTGCGTGGAATCGATATTTATTACGATATTATCAAGAATTTAACATCCGTATAAAGATCCTAAACTTTATATTACTTAGCTATAAATTTATCAACCAGTACAGGTTTCGAACGTTTCGAGTTTTTTGATCAATTGCCAATTTTATTTTCCGACTTGAAATTTCTCAAACATTACCTTTGAACGTTGAGAACATTTCAACGTTTATACATAGATTTTCCACGTAAAAGCTAAGTAAATAGGTATTTTGATAAGTAAATAAAGGCAGTCAACAAATAATAATCGAATCGCTGTTGAAGTTATCAATAGGTACCCGATTGCGGTAGAATTATTTTATTTTAGTTACTAAAGTGATATTGTATGTTTATAATGTATCAGAAACACTACTTCGTTACCTACTTTGAAACCAAGAAAATGGATATCGAGCATCCAGCTGTGACCAATTTTCGAAAATACTTGCGAATTCCGACAGTACATCCGGATATTAATTATGGTTTGTATTTTTGGGCACGTTGCTGCATAATGAAAATAAATTCCACTAATTTCATCAACATTTTTAGACGAATGTGTTTCATTTCTGACCAGCTTTGCTGTAGAAATAGGATTACCCTACAAAGTGATCGAAATCTGTGCTGGAAATCCAATCGTAATAATCACCTGGCAAGGCAAAAATCCTGAATTACCATCTGTAATGTTGAATTCACACATGGACGTAGTGCCAGTATATCCTGTAAGTGAATTAGGTATTTCGAAATATGGTGAGAATTTTCATTCGAGAAAATTATCTAGAATAATATGAATGATACCTATGCAATTTTAGGAAATGTGGAAATACGATCCATTCGCTGCTATAAAAGACGAGAAAGGAAACATCTACGCTAGAGGAGCTCAAGATATGAAATCTGTTGGTATCCAGTACCTCGAAGCTATTCGCAGATTGAAAAATGAAGGATTACTATTGAAGAGAACCATTCATATTATATTCGTTCCAGGTTAGGTAGGCACCTTACATAGGCACTATTGCCAATTTACTCTGAAGCACTTACGAATTTGCTAAAAATGCAGAAATTGATTTATCGATTAAAATAACAGTGTCATTTCAGATGAAGAAACTGGTGGTGAAAAAGGCATGTCCATATTTGTAAATTCGCCTGAATTTAAAAACCTAAACATAGGATTTGCGTTAGATGAAGGAGGTGCCAACGAAACGGACGCATTTTACGTAAATTACGCTGAACGAGCAGTTTGGCGTAAGTGTGTACTTCGTTCGTCGAATCATCTTCGATCGATCAATTTATAATATGGTGATTTAATTTACAGAACTTATGTTCACTTGTCATGGTAACACTGGGCATGGTTCTATACTTCACGAGAACACAGCTGCTGAAAAAATTCACCACATTATGAATCGATTCTTGGAATATCGAGAGAAAGAAAAACGCAGATTGATTTCAAATCCGACACTAGGCACAGGAGGTGTGACCTCTATCAATATGACGATGATAAATGTAGGTAAATAGCGTCCCAACGAAAATTAGTAGATTTTTCAAAATGAAACTGAATCTGAAGGAATTTCAACAGGGTGGTATCCAAATGAACGTTGTACCTCCTGCGATGACCGTCGGATTCGATATACGATTAGCAGTCGAAGTAGATCACGAACAGTTCCATAATATGATCGATTCGTGGTGCAAAGAAGCCGGCGAAGGAGTTCAATACGTCTATGAAAAAAAATCTCCTAAAATACCTCCAACACCATTGGACAATAGCAACCCATGGTGGATAGCTATGAAAAATGCTACCGATAAAATGTAAGTACCTACATAGCTTTGGTTAGCCTCTTGAATACTCAGAATTATAAGTACCTATATAGGTACTAATTTTGAAATAAATTTCAGGGGTTTAAAACTGATACATGCTGTTTCTCCTGGTAATGGCGACCTTCGATTTCTTAGACAAGTATGTTGCGAAAAATCTAAAAAAAAAAATTCCATCTCTAATATCGATAGTGAATAATTTTAGATTTTTTCAACAGATCGGAATTCCAGCAATATCGTTTTCTCCAATGAATAACACACCTTTATTACTACACGATCATAACGAATTCCTCAATGAAAATGTATTTCTACGTGGAATCGACATTTATTATAATATTGTCAAGAATTTAGCGTCTGTATAAAAATTCTATCTTAAATCTGTGTGTATAGGTGGTACTTTAGAAAATAAAATTTTTAAACTGTTGAAATGTTGAAAATATTTCATGATGTTAGCAATACCTCTGACGAGACAAAAATGTACGATCATTTCTTGAGAAATTAAAGATGATTTGCGTTGCAAACAAATCTATTCTTGCTTTTAATTAGCTTAAAGCTTGCTTAAAGAAAGCAAAAATCAGCAAAAAAATAAAAATAATTTGCGTCTGTGAAAATTTCCAGAGGAAACTGCATCGTCAAATTGATACGAAAACACTACACTTAGGTTAGGTTACGTTTGGTTCGGTTTAGATGAACGTAATTTCGGATTTTCATGTTCGTTCGTGCTAACCTAACCTAACGTAACCTAAGTATAACATTCTAAACCCAGCAAACGTAAGTAGGCCAGACTACAGATGTACTACATACAGATTACTCGTGGATCCCACTTTGTCGATATTTTATGCTAAATTACGGTTATTCCATTAGGAGAATATAAGATGTAAGAAGGTTCTTGCTCCTGATCCTATATCCACCAAGTTTTTCCTTCGTTTGTCAGGTATGCAACTTATTCGACACCGTTAAAACTTCCAAAACGAACGAGTTTTGAGGCGAAAAACTGCCACTTTCATTAGGCGAGTAGAAGGTATTAGGAGGTATTATGTTCCTGATGAAAATTTTTCGTAATTGTAATTTCGGGTGATTAGATGTGATAAAAAGTAGTATTCGGGTGTCGGGGTGTCATTAATGAGATTTTTCGACTTGGAAAATGCATTTCCAGCGTTAATTGCTCTCAAAGGTGCAATTTTGTTCAATAAGTCGATGTTTTGCTGTAGAAAATCCAGGTTTTGAAGTAGAATATCATGACATTCATGACGAATCGAGTGGGAAATTTGAGTAACGAAATCTTGTATCAGCTAACTACCAGCTGTTTGAATATTTGAAAGATGAATATAGTAGTTCATAAAATTGTTAATTCAGTAAGGTATGTAATTAGGATAGATAAACTCATAAATATTTTAGTTTCTACTGAATAAATCATTCGTTATCTCATCTCACTTGTGTATATAAGTAGATACCTACTTTAAAATCATTTCACAACAACATAAAATCATAACTACAAAAATACAATTTCTGTACACTACCTACACACTACACAGTACTCAGGCAAGTTTCATTCTTTGATTATTTGTCTACGGTTGCTTGTTTCAATTATAGATCATGGAAAAGCCTAAGGAACATCCATCTGTCACTGTATTCCGAAAATATTTGCAAATTCCATCCGTACACCCTGATTTAAATTACGGTTAGTGTGCTAAAATGCAGAATTAGGTAAACAATTCAATTCTAGAGTAAGGTTTTAGGTAGAGTGATCTTATAGGTATAGAACCATTGTCATTTACGAATATTTTCCAGGTAAATGCGTTAAATTTATCACAGATCTAGCCAATGAACTAAAATTACCCTTCAAAGTGATCGAAATCTTTCCTAGGAAACCAATAGTGATAATTACGTGGAAAGGTACAAATCCAGAATTGCCATCTTTGTTGCTGAATTCTCATATGGATGTGGTTCCGGTGTTTCCGGTAAGAATAATCACGATTCACGATTAATACGTAGGTAGGAGCTTTTTGTAGGTATTTCACTATTCTTTTGTGGTTTGATGGTTCGCAGGAATATTGGAAGTATGGACCATTCGACGCTGTAAAAGATGAAAATGGTGATATTTACGCGAGAGGTGCCCAAGACATGAAATGTGTTGGTATTCAATACGTTGAAACCATTCGAAGATACTTGAAAGAAGGTTTAAAACTGAAGAGAACCGTTCATATTTCATTCGTTCCTGGTGAGCATTTTTACCCTGATGGGTATCTCTCGATGGCTTGAACTTATTCTAGTGTCGATTTCGTTCTGTTTCTAATAGACGAAGAAATTGGAGGAGAGGAAGGTATGGGAGCTTTCGTTAAAACACCGGAGTTTAAAAATTTGAACGTTGGATTTGCTATGGATGAAGGAACCATTAGTGATTCTGAACATTTCTTCATACGCAACGCAGAACGAACAAATTGGTGTACGAACGTTTTACAGATTTTATTTTGAATACCTCGTCTAGTCGAAACTAAGTATGATGAGTACATATACTTACCTAAGAATAATACCTACGTTATTTCTTTCGTAGCAATATTCATTACATGCTGCGGTAACACCGGCCATGGTTCACTATTACATGAAAATACAGCGGCTGAAAAAATGCAGTATATTATTAATAAGTTCTTGGAATATCGTGAAAATGAAAAAAGAAAATTGTACTCCGATCCTAATCTAATGTTGGGTGATGTTACAACAATAAATATGACAATACTGAAAGTTAGAGTAGATACCTATCATAAATTGACGAATTCGTAATCTAGGTATACATTTATAGGTACGATTTGTTTTTACATAGGGCGGCATTCAAATGAACGTGGTACCTCCTGAGATGACCGCTGGATTTGATATGAGGCTGGCACTCGACGTAGATCATGAAAAGTTCCAAAATACGATCGATTCATGGTGTAAAGAAGCTGGCAAAGATGTGACGTACACATTTGCTAGTAAAAATTCCAAAGTTGCTCCTACTCCTTTAGATGAAAGTAACCCTTGGTGGATCGTTTTTAAATGTGAAATTGAAAAAATGTTAGCTGTTCTGTCTACTTATGCATGAATCATGAAACAATAATTTAATTCGTGATTTACTTCGCAGGGGATTGAAATGGAAACGAGTTACCTCTCCAGGAGCTTCTGATAATCGATTCATTAGAGCGGTACGTTGATTGTAATTTCGTATAGAAAGATAATTATGGGAATATTTTCGATACTAAATTATCACCTTTTTCACATAGCTTGGCATACCTGCTATCGGATTTTCTCCAATAAATAACACGCCAGTTTTACTTCACGATAATAACGAATTTCTAAATGAAAAAGTCTTCTTACGTGGGATTGATATTTATTATAGTCTTATAAAAGGCTTAGCGTCTATGTAATAGAGATAAGAATAGTTATTGCATATGTGGAATGTAGGTACGTAATTAATTAGATGCAATTTCTTGCGATGTTTTCATTATTCAGTTTTAACCATGGCCGACCACTTGACATTAGCTCGGGGGCTCGAGCTATTCCCAAAATTTCAAAAATTAATTTTTTTGGAGCAGAAATATTTTAAAATAGGTAAAAATCTTTCTTACTATTTTACCCTGGAATTTTCTTAAATTTTCTTATCGTTGGACAAAAAATCAATTTTTTTGAAACGGAAAATTTCCTCAATTTTTTTTTTGAATTTAAAAATACGTTCAAGTAGGTAAAAATATTTTTACATTTTTTTTTTTTTTTTTTATAAAAAAAACAAATTTTTGGGGGAAAAAAATATTCTT
>FIZV01020904.1:0-10426 GCA_900050545.1 Trionymus perrisii | reverse complement strand
TCCCCCTTTTTAAAATAAACTTATTTGCGGTATTTTTTTTGGTGTGGTTTTTTTTTTTTTTTTTTTTTTTTTTTTTGCTGAAAATTATTGAAAATTCGTGAACACGTTATTCTTGGTTGGTAAACTCAGATTTATAATTTGAGAAGAATGTAAGGCGTTTAGTGAGATTTGGATACAATTAGGTACCACCAACAATTAAATATGAAAAAGGTCTACTCAATCATTATCATTTAATGAGATTACAGATACCTTAAGTACATATAAAATAAACAGGCGCAAGGCGTATACTCGAATGTTGAAAACCTGTTAAGTACCTAGGTAAGGTACCCTTTTAGTCTGCAGAATATTTTCTTAAATTCAACTTGTACAAACTAGAGTAAGATTATTTGACACTTGTGCTCGACACGAAAATAAAAGAGCATATCTCTTATCTTGTTGGAAGCTCCAACAGTTAAAAGAGCATATCTCTTGTCATGTTGAAAACTCGAACAGTATTGTTTGTAATTCATCGACAACGAATTGAAAATACCACAGTGTAATTATAGCAGAGTATGCCAAAGTGAGCGTAATATTTAGCACCTAAACGTTGGCGAAGAACAACTCGGTAGAAAACCACCACGTACTAATCATTCATGCTCATTAAAATGGACGAAAACGAGCCTTTCAAAAGAGGAGCCTGGTGCTGAATAAGTAAAAGAAAACACTATCGTTAAACCAACATCGACTGTACTACGAGTTAATGAACCGTTAAAGTCGAAAGCCAAACTAGTGGTCATGATGGATGTATAAATATTGTAAAGTTGCAGACTACGAAAACCATTAATCTGTTCTACGTTGTACCACATTTTTGGTCGCTATTGCCTTACGGTTATCGTATGTGTAAACTTTAAATTGAAATATCGTCGGATTGATCATAGGTATGTACCTACAAGTTTGAGAAATTTCGTTCATTTTCGTGGTCTACAAATTTCCAACAGATTCTATAATGAAAAACATATTTCCATATCAAGAGCATACTCGGATGGGGTAAGTGTAGAGATGATTTTGACCTTCAACAAGAATTTTCAAAGTAATCATAGGCGGCGCCAGAGCATATCGATAAGGTGGGCAAAAAATTTGATGCAATTAAGGGGCGGTATTTCCTAGATAGTTTGGAGAGTTTGGAAATTGGGAAAAGCTTCCCAAAGTTAAGGAATCCCTTATTTTTAAATTTTTCCTAGCAGTTTAATTATACCTACTCCGCTATAGTTACCTATCAAAATTATAATTATTTTCAATTTTTTCTCTGAAAAGTTGGAAAAAAAATTTATTTTAAGTTCAACAAAATTTTTTTCTTCAAAAAAATTCGTTTCTTTTAAATTGACTTTTTTACCAAAAATTTGAAAATTTTCCGTTTAAAAAATTTAGTTTTATTTGAAAATTGTGATTTTTTCACACAAATTGTTCCTCAAAAAAATCAAGTTGAATTGAAATTTTTTTGAAAAAAAAAACTAAAATTTTCTATTCAAAAATTTATTTTTTTCAAAAAATTTGAGATATTTTCGTATTTTTTTTTTTCAAATTGATATTTTAAAAAAAAGTAGATTTTTTCAAGGAGTTGAGATTTTTTCAAATTGCAATTTTTTCGAAGGAAATTGAATTTTTTCAAGAAATTGAAGTTTAAAAAAAATTGAAGAATTTTTTATAAACATTGATTCTTCTGTTTTTCCTCAAATTTTTTTTTAATTGAGACTTTTTCGAAAAAATTTAATGTTTTCTCAAGTTTGTTTTAAAAATTTATCAAATTTGCGATTTCAGAGTTTCTTCTGCTGTTAAGTTCATAATAGGCTAATTTTTTTTTCAAATTTTTTGGATAGAAAGTTTCCTTAATTTTATGGAGTAGGTACCTAGAGAGTTTTTTAATTTATTACAGAAAAAATGTATTTTTATATTTTGATAAAAAAACATTGAATTTTTTAGGATAAAATTTTTATGTGCCGACTACCACGAAGTCGGTTTCAAAAAATTTTTTTTTTCATATTTTTATTACAAAAATCTGAATTTTCTTCGAATTAAAGATACTTCACTTTTTCGAAGAGAGCGTAAAAAAATTTCTTGTAATGAAATTTTTAATTTAAAAAAAAATCGTAGTTTTACGATGTAAATTTTTTTCTCCTTTTTAAAAAATTTCGTCAAATTGTAAATTTGCCAATTTTAAACTCGAATAACTTTTTAAATTTAGGTGTTAGGCAAAAAGTGGTAATGATGAAATTTTCTCCATTTTTAATGTAGGTACTATCCATTTTCTCGATCAGTTTTTTAATGACGATTTTTTAAAATCAAAATCCTTTCGTAGCCCCTTCAATTTGCAAGTTGATCAAAAAGCCGCATAATGAAAATTTGCTTACTTTTCAAAGTATACCTACATGGTCAAAAATGGATTTTAACCCTCGTTTCCTAAAAACGTGATTTGCTCCTTCAATTTTGAAGATAGGCAACACCTTCATCTAACAACTTTTTTTAGTTATATGTATCTGCTTATATTCAAATCTGAATTATTCTCATCCACCCGCCGGACACCCTGTACACACATACATTTTTTTCAATGTTACACCTTTAAAGTGTGATTTTGAAGATTACATATTAAGAATTCAAAAATTTTACATTTTAAAAATTTTTGAAAATTTCGAAACCTAAAAAAATGGACTTCTTCAATTTTGGCTCAAATTGAAAACTAATCACAGATTAGCATATTTCAGGAAGAAATAAGAAGGTCCAATTTTTTTTTAGATGAAACATTATTACTCCAAAGGTGCGATTTGCAAGTTTTTGAGAAAATTACAATTTTTAGAAATTTTATAAAAATAATGATCTTTAAAAATTCTGTAATTTTTGAAAAATCAATGATTTTTGTGAATTAGAGAATTTTAGAAAATTCAGCGATTTTGAGAATTGAAAATTTTGCAATTTACACAAGGAAATTCAACAGCTAGTTTATGAAAATGTAAAAAAAGTTACTTTGAATTTCTTATTTTAAATTGTAGTTTTTCAAAAAATTGAATTTTCATTTATTCTACAAAACAGTCCTCTTCCCCTTAGAATGACTGACACAGTTATATGTTCAAATACTTATCAATATTCTGATTTTTTTGTTTTTTCATATTGAATTCTTTAAATAATTTTTGTGTCCATTCCAGATTTTGAATGGTCAATTTTTCATGTTTTTTAATTCAAAATTTAAGTTCAATCTTCTGTTTTCATTTAGCATATTTTTCACAAAATATGAATTTAATTGCATCAACTTTTTAAAATTTTTTAATAAATTTATAAATTATTTATTTTTTATTTAGCGGATTATACAATCCTATGTACGTTGAATAAATAATTTTTTTTTTTTTCAAATTTTCAATTTTAAGTACCTACCTACATAATTATTTTTAATATTTAATCATTTCAAATATGTCAATGTTTAATTTGTAGATACAAATTTTTTGTTTTTCTATTCTCAAGTTATTTTTAATTTTAGTTCTTTCAAATTTGTAAATAACCATTTAAAAAAAAATTTCCTTAAAATATTGATTCGAATTTTTTTTTGTCTTTTCATTCTTTAAGTTTCATAAAATTTTAATTTTCAGTTTTCAATACACACCAGTTTTTTCAATTTTTCAAATTATTGAAATTATTGAAATTTACGATTTTTTTCGAATTTGATTTGTATTCTATTTAAAAAAATTATATCTATCTACTTCGATTTTGCTTTAATTCTTTACAATTTCTAAATTTTTTGCCAATCTTTTCAAATGGAAATTTTTTCGATTTTCAGTACCTTCCAATTATTAAATAATAATTTTTTTTTCTTTTTTCCCCTTAAAAAACTTCGATTTAAAATTTTTTGTGATTTAATTTTTTTTCAATTTTTTGATTTATTCAATAATTTTTCAATTTTTATTTTTTAATAGGTTTCTAAAAAAAATTTCATTTTTTCCTACTTTGAATACCTATATCCATATTTTTGAAATAGTATTTTTTTCAATTTTGATTCTTTTCCCCAATTTTGGAAAATAATATTAAGTATTTTATTACAATTTTCCGCAGTTCCTCAAATTTTTTAATGAATAATTTTACAATGTTTTTGTTTAGATTTTATACTAATTTTCAGTTTTTTTTTTCTAATTTATGTAAATTTTTTGTCATGATCTTTTTTCTCATAAAATTTTATTTTTCAAACTTCCGACATTTTTTCTTTTTTTCTTTTTTTGAAACTATTCAACCAATTAAAAATCGCATGTGACATTTATTTTCAAAATACTTTGAAGTATTTATATGTATTATAAATTTTACTAATTTTCATTCATAGATCTCTAGATCGAAACTAGTAATTAATGATCCATCACAGGTCTTACAGAAGTTGAGCAGGGGTAAGATGAGCAAAAAAGTATGCGGAATCGGCCCTTAAAATTTTAATTGACCAAGTTCAGTAATTCCCTATCTTTTGATTAGGTACCTATTTATTTTTCATGTTAGAGGAATGTACCTAATCTATTGAAAAGAATTTCAATCACATTTTCATCTTTAATCCTTACGAAGCAAAACTTTGAAATCCGTATCGATTAAGAAAGCTTCTTAATTTTTTTTTAAATGAATTTTTCATTATATCACTCATCGTTGTATCAAAGCTTCCTCGATTAAAAGATCGTAAGAGGTAGGTATCATTATTAATCATTCAAATACATGTTTGCCCAACATTAAGCTAATTATTGAACTGATATTTAAAATTCACGATAATGCAATGATAAGAAAAAACTATAATTTCTAATTCTAAATATTAGACATACCAATCGTTTCTCCTTAAGCACCAACTATAGGTACCTGACCTGCTTAGTTTATACTGAGTTATATGTCATTCGGATTGCCATGTAAAAAATCGTCGTCATGAAGCTGTTTTTTACAGATTTTTCTAAATCAGTTGTTGATACTTTATATTACTTATTTGAAATTGTGAATCTTTTATTGAAAGTAATCGAAGTAAGCAGTAATTGTACATAACTTTCATTTTTTTCAATTTACAAAAAGTTTTCTTAACCGTTGATGAAATAATTTTTTATAAAAAAATAAAAATAGGAAATAAAATCATCTTTCAGCATAGCATAATGCGTTTACAATTGCCAACCTGACGAAAAACGTCACAAACTTATATTTTGTGGCCGTTTATTCGTAATTTATTTAGTATTTCAGGCATCTCATTTTTATTTCTTATTTACAGTTGGTGGGTTTATGAAACGATTTGAAAATGCTGAGCCTAAGCAGATTTTTCGTATTGAAATCTAGCCAATGTCATTGACTCGATTCTAGTAAGAAAAGTCCTCCATCGTCTTCAGTTGCTCCCTAAGAAACGCCACACCAGACCAAACAATCAATTCAACCTTTTTACATCGATTTAAAAGTCTATACATAATTAAAGATACGTCAAATTAAGCTGGGTAACAGGGGTGAACAAAATTGTAATGAATGCACTCGAGAGCTCGAGTCGAGTGCTTTCATTGCTATTTTGTTCACCCCTGTGATCCAGAGCCTACTCCGAAGAATTCGCGAAAGCTTTTGCATTCACTTGAAATTTTATAAAAATTTTGTCACCACCGTTGGTAAAACATCAGAAGAAATGATGCCATAAATGACCCACTGGTGCGATGGGTATCAATTTTCTATTACCTATAGGATAAAGGACAGAGTGCGTAATGTTTTCAATCCAATATCAGTGATCAATTGTTTACGACATTCTTGCTCTCATATAATCCAAGCAGTGGGATCAGTTACACCTATAGCGCGTTTGTTCAATAACGGATACCTTACAGTAAAGGCTTATCATAAGGATAGTGGAACCATTGCCTTGAATTACCCAAACTATGAAGTAGAAAATTTTTAAGTACATACAAGATTAATTTAGTTCGTATCTTCGCGTAAACAGTTCACAATAAAATGGCATCTATCAAATAAATGGACTAATGAGATAATTTAATATTCCCAAAACAGTGAAATAAGTTGAAGATCTTTTGTCACAAGATTAAGATCTCTAACAGTTGGTTCGGCAGTACTTTTGTCTGAAATTTCTGTGGGCTACATAATATGGCCTTTACTTTTAACACAACATACGACCTTCTTGTTACATCGAATTCGTTATAATGAATGAGATGTAATCAGAAGGTTATATATTGTATTGAAAGAATCGACCATATTATGCAGTCAACAGAAATTGCAGACAAAAAGTACCGAATCAACTGCTAACTGCTGGAGATATTAATCTTGTGACAGAAAACCTTTCAATCAAATATATGTATGGTAGAAGAAGAAGTGAGAACAAGTGCCGCAAAAGCGATCAAGTAGTTGTTAAGATATGCAAAAAAAAAGTCTCACATTATTTCAAAGCAAACATAACACCAAGAGGTTGACCTTTGATTGATCACCAACGATGATGATTCATCAACGGTCAACCTCTTGGCGCTAATTTTTTCACGAGAAAGCAATAGCAACATAAAAAAATTGATCAGATTCTAAAAGTTTTCAGAAAGTTTTGGAATAAGTATTTGATTTCGAAAAAAAATTGAAGGGATTCTGGATTTTTTTTCAAGAAAATTTTAAATTATTCTCTTTAAATTTTTTTCCAAAGATTTAAAAAAAAATTTGATAGGAATTTTGATTTTTTTTATTTACAAAAATTTAAAAATATTTCCTCGAAAAAAATGTAGATGATTTTCAGACGATTTTTCCAAAATTCTTAATATTTTTTTGAATTTTTCAAAATAAATTAAAAATAATATTCTTAACTTATCCAAAAAATTGTTGATAATTTTTCAAGTATGAAATAGACTTGAAAACAGTTTCCTGCCGTAAAAAAATCAAAAACTCGTACCATTTTTTTTTAATAGCCAATCATCTCGAAAATTTTCTGGAAAAAATTCAATGGTCTAAGTACAACACTTTTCAAGCTATTTTCACATAATCATGCATTTTTTTTTTATTATCATTTCTTTTCCTACCTATAAAATTTCAATTTGGAATTTTTTAGGATTTTATTTTTTGTATTTTTTTCTGTTTTTGTAGTGTTTTTTTTTTTTTTTTTTTTTTTTTGTAAAAATAATATAATTTATCTTTATAAGTACGTAAACATCGTAATATTAAGGTTAATAAAATTATTTCGGTTGAATATGGCATTGTGCTTTTATCGCAATCGAATAATCATCTGGCTATTTGACGATTTTGCAATAAAAATTGTCTAATGATCACCTTTACCTTTAATTAGAAAAAAAAAAACACCAAGGTCAAAGAAAAACTCGGTCTGATACATTTTCTTCGTCGATTCTTTTTTCGTACTCTTTCTTCAACATACCTACTACCAACATGTAAATTATGTCGTAAGTGTGTGATAATAATGACAGAGACTGTGAGAAAAATATTCGTATTATTTTTCGTATGTTCTACGTAAGTTTAGATGTGTTCACCGTGTATAAACATATACTCGTATGTGATGCGAAGGACAAAGTTAACGGTCACAGACGGGAATGTAGTAAAGTAGATCTATGTAATGTACCTGTATGTACACGTACAGGTAGGTAGGTCTAGGTACACGCTACGTAGACGTACTCACTCGCAGACTGTAAACGTATTATACGTATGTAGTAGCCCGTGTATTGTGGCGTATAATAATTATTTTTTCACGTCTTAAGCCCGCACTATTTAATTATCCAAGTTTTTCTGTGTAACGATATGGTTGCAAAATTGGATTAATTCTGGCGTGATGCGATGGCGTTAGATTTTTGAAGGTCGCTTCATTTGTCGAGACCTGTAGCACGCGTTTCTCGATTTTGTCATGGAAAAATGGCGAATGAGGGAACCTCTTCTTCCAGGCTGATTTTAATTTTCCAAGTTAAGAACATTAAAATTGAAAAAAAAAATGAAAAAAAGATTATGGGTATCGATATCATTTTCTTTTACATTACCTAATTTTTTTTTTTAAAAAAACTCATTTTTTCATATGATACTACGTACCTACGTGTAATTGCTCGTATACCTACGATTATAGATCGTTCTCGATTACACGGGTTCAATTCTTAATTAATTATACGTTCTTTGTCGCAATATCAAATCATGAGAAAATCAGATGATTTTTAAGGCTTAATTGCGAATTTTGTTTTGTTTTATTTTTTCATTCTATTAAAACGATTTCGTTATGTAATCGTACATATGGTACACACTTAGACCGCATCGCATCGTACGCACGATATAATTTCGGACGATTTACTTTACACAATAGTCGAATTGACATGTGTGCTCGAGCTCGCGGGTATTTTCTCATGCCTTATCATTATTGTTGATTTTTTTCCCTAACGATTAGACGATAAAGTTTTATCGATATGGTCATTAGCCCTGTGCCATGTGCGAATTCGATCTCTTTATGGAATTCATTCATTTTTTCCCTTTGTTTTGTTTTTAATATGGAGATTCCGGCGACCTGGTTTTAATGTTAATTTTTTCGAGTTTTTTTCGCCCATTTTTTTATATGGTATGCGGTGGTTTTGTCGATCGTGACCTTGACGTGTTTGTTTACTAGGTTAAAATTTTTTATGTGGAGTATAGCGAGAAGAAGAATTGTGAGAAGTAGTTGAATAAGTGGAGTATGAATAATAGTTGAATTGAAGTTTCAAATTTGTATACATTTAATTTAATAACCAAATTTCTTTGTTTTTATTGCACGAAAATTAAAAAATTACTTATCATTGAACAATCGTGAATTTGAAAATTTTCAAAATTGTGAAGAATTTTGGATCGATAAATTCTTGAAAGAAAAATCACTAAAATAGGAAATATTATGTGTAGGTTTATGTTTCATTTTGAGTGGAAAAAAGTGATTCATTAAAAAAAAAGTAATTGTAGAATTTAAACTATATGCTGAGTATCATAAACGCAGAAATTGGTGGAAAAAATCTTTAAACAGCTGAAAAGATCATCTAAAGAACGTGAAATTAATTCGCAATGAGGAAAAAGTTATTGAAGTTGGGCTCATGAAGGAATAAATGACGTCCAAACAGGACTGGGCAAACTTTGGGCAGAGAACTCAATTTAGAATTTTTCTGGAGCTGGAGTTCACTCTTTTTTCAACCGAAATTGGAGTCGAGATTTTGAACTCTTTCTACTTCAGTCGAGTGTGCTCACAATGGTTATTTTTAGATACAGTAGCGTACACTAATAAATATTCTTTTTCATGATGGGGGGGGGGCGATAACGTTTTTAAAGTTCATACAGTACAAGGGGAATCATTTTAAACTTGAATAAACCATACTTTATTGTCGTAGGTCCTCTGCCGATTCATTAAAAAAATAGAAAATTCAAAAATTTCATTTTTTTTTTTTAATTTTTACATTGAAAAATGTAGACACTTTGATACAGCGTATTATTTAAAAATTGATGAAAATTAATTACCTATTTTTCATCCCTCCTGTTACCCCATTTCTCAAAAATTATTGCAGGTATTGAGCTCAATTTCTTCTGCATACCGAGGATGGTCTACTCTGCGTTCTAACGGGATGGTCTTAAGATAGAATAGAAATTAATCAAAACCCTACCAAAAGATCGCAGAGGAGACCTTTCGAATTTCACCCACCCCCCACTTTTGAAAAAAAATTTTAAAACATTATTTTTACGATAACGTTTTGAAACTTGAAAAATATTTTCATTTCTAATATGTATTTTTTTTTTTAGCTGAAAAAGAAACATTTTAGCAACAATGTTTCCTCATTTTTCCATTTTTCATTTTTCATTTTTATTTTTTTGAATAAATATCGATTTTAAAACATATTACAAAAAACTTTTTTCAAACTTTAAAATTTGTAAAATATTTTTACTTCTTTTTTTTAAAAAAAAAATAGAAATTTTGAATCTTTAAAAATTGATAATTTCAAAGATTAATGAAACTTTCGTTATTGAAATTTCATATTGGAAAACATAAATGAAACTTTTTTTGAAAAAGAATTCCACAGGAAGAAGTTTTTTTCCAAAAATTTCCCTTCTCCGACCCTGAAAAAAATTTTAATATTTTCAAGTTTAACTTTTTTTAAAATTATAAGAAATGTTGGATTTTTTTTCATTTTCATTTTTTTTTTTCAATTTTTCAAGGAAACAATGTTATTAATTTTTGACCTATTTTACCTATCCTTGCAAATTCAGTAATTTTTTAGAAGGGGTTCAATAGTTGTTCATATATTATGTAGTTTCTATGCGAGCTTTGATAAACTTCATATCATTTTAAACAATTTTGATGACATTTGAACCAAGTGACGTATTTAATAGGGAAGTCATGGAAGTCGGACTTCTCTCCAAATTTTCAAAGAAATAAAATTTTTATGAAGCGATAATTAAAAAAAAAATGAAACCTCGTAAAAGTTGTTGTAAAATT
>FIZV01020890.1:0-26757 GCA_900050545.1 Trionymus perrisii | reverse complement strand
TTTTTTTTTTTTTATAAAAAAAAAAAAAAAAAAAAAAAAAAAAAAAAAAAAAAAACTATACGCATATGGTTTACGTTGGATATCTTTTCAAATAGAACATCACTTATTCACGTTCACGTAGTACCTATCTACGTCTTTTTATTTATTGAAAAAACAAACAAACAAAAAAACAAACAAACGGACAGAATACTCGCGCAATTACCTATCCGATGTATAATTATTAATTACAATTATATATACATATTACATACGTGTACGTACGTATTTACATGATCGAGTCTTAGTCTTACTTAACGAGATAGTTAGCCATTAGGTACCTACGTGAAAGTAATGAAAAAAAGTACACATGAACGAACGGAAAACTGTGCCACATAATTATGCTAGGTGTAGGTGAAGAAAAGATAATACATATAGTAAAATTGTTCACGCTTACACGCTTTTGCGCGTGTAATGTAATGTAATGTACGCGAGTAAAACGACAAGTAGACACCTAAAGACGATTTAAACGTACTTGTACGTATACCTTTATCAGTATTAGCTACAGATATTCGTACTTTAGGTACCTACCCGTTATGTGTGCAGTGTAGAAGCGTGAAAACGTACGTGGTTTACTCGACAGTCGCTCGTTAGACAGTGGATTTATTGGGACACATGCAGTAGAGCGGCACTGACAATTGCGTCGATCGCGTTCCTACGCGTATTTCAAACGAGCCGGAAAATAGTGAGTGGAAAGATCTGCGCCGCGCCGCGGTATCGTAGCCTCCGCAATCCGTACAAACAATGCGATTCAACTACTCTCACCGTACATAACACGAAAGTTGGCAATCAAGTATACATATAGTGTGTCACGCTGTCTTATCGTATCCTAATAAAGTACGACCACCGACGCGGACGCCACTCGAGTGATGATGATGATGTGTTGCGAAAACCAACTCGATATTACGGAACGAATATGATCGACCTGGCCGACGCTTGGCTGGGCTACGGGTGAACGTCGCCGCGTCACCGATTTAAACGTAAAACAACCTCAATTTGGACGTGGAGATGAGCAAATCGTCGTCGTAAAAACTCGTTTCTATAACCACATTTCCGCTGAAACGAAACAGCAAACGCGCATAAGCGTAAATGCTTTACGTCGCGCGTCGCGTAGGTCTAGGTCTAGGTACACCGATTGTATGCAATCGCGAGGAAATGGTCCGGTCGTAATGCGTCCTGACCACCATCGCTCCATGATCGAATCAGACCTAACCCTCCTCGTTATTTTCTAACCTACGAATGGGTAACGTTGCGTCGCGTCGCGTCGTAGGTACTCGTCGAGTACATAGACATACGGACGCCGCGTACTTGTTGTATACTTACTTCAACACGTTGGCCGGCATCATTTGCGATTCTGGCGCAGCTTCGATAATCGACTGCCACGTATTGGTCGAGTTAGGAATGACGAAACCGAATTCGAAGTACCATTCTTCCAAATATCTGCCCTGTAACACCAAGTAGGCGGTGCTGGATCACGCGATTCCTTAGTACTGGGTCGCGTCGCGTATTCGCTACTTTTTACGCGGTCGCGTTACATAGATCTTACCTTGAATAATATCTTCTGTTCTAGCCTTAATTTTTCCATCGGTTCGACTGACGTAAAGTTGATCTCTCGAGATACGGCTTTGCACTTTAAAATTTTCTTCGGTACTCGAGCCTCGTGTTCTTTGTCCGGAAATGATCTGAATAAATTGAAAATAAGCCGATTAGAGGTAGAGGTAGATCTAGATGGCGGCCTAAGGCATATACTCGCCGACTACAGAACATAACCGTTGCACGTACAGATCTTCGTTGCTTTGCCACAAAAGTGTTCCAGTTTCAGCGTCGCGAATGTTCATCCAATTTCTGTAACATTACCATAATTATCTGTGAATATCGTTCGTACTCGCGACAATGATACGTATTTTTTAGGTAGTGAGAAATGTAAAGCTGTAGCGTAACAAAAGGCTTCGTACTTACACTTGAAATCCGCTAAGAATTTCGTTGGCCTTGGAACCCATACCGCGTTGTTATTTCGTACAAAAATAATTCCAGCACTCTACTTATAATCTTAATGATTTCAATTCGAACGATATTGGCATACTTCGGTGCGTTTTCTTCCCATAAATAATATAACTTTCGGACTATGGTATGAGAGAAGAGACGAAGAGAGAACCTCAAATGTTGCGTTTAATTTTGATTGATGATTGATTCATATTCCTCCACATTTTTGCCTTAAAGGACAGCCCACAGCCAGCGTTATTTTGTTATTTTTCTAGGGTCGTCGAGCACGAGCGTGCATTCGTCGACTTTTCGGAATATTTCGGTTATGTTCGTAATTCGATCGTCAATAATCGTCATGCGTCATCGCGTCATGCTGATAAGCAACATTGACGTTGATGATAAGGTTCGTTCTGTGTTTCGTTCGTTGGTTTGTTTCGTCCTTTGTCCAGTTCCAGACTTCCAGTTCCAGTTCCAGTTAGTTCCAGCATCCAGCTTCATGAGAAAATAATTAAGAAAACTATAATATAAAGAAAACGAAACGATTACTCGCCCTCGTCGCTCGATCGTGAATGAAAATTGAAAAACGTAAAGTTTATTGTTTGTTTGTTTGTTTGTTTACTCGTATTTTTAATTTGAATCAAATTTATAATGATTTGAAAAATTACGAAACACGATGTACGAGTACAATATGATTGAGTACATAGCTACATACATACATACATTCGGTAATTGATTGTTTGTTTGTTTGTTTAGGGTTGATTACGTTTTCCATTTTTCACCAACTTTTCGCTGACAGCTGATCAGTCGAACGTATCGACGACGCAATCAAGACGTGACGGAAAAACTTTTTCGGGCGAGTAAGAACAAAATACAAATAGGTAGGAATGTTTAGATAGAATGGTACAAAAAGAAATGATGAACGTTGCAGTTGCATGCGTCGTGTTGTAGAGTAAAGTGCTCGGCTGGTTGTGCGAATGCCAAGACGAAGAAGAAACGAATAGAAAATGAGAATACACGCGATAACTTTTACATAAAAGTGTAGCTGGTTTGTCGTGTCAGCGCTATTGTAAACGATCTCATTTATACGAAAAAAAGTAAACTACACGCGCGCGCTCGATCGCAATGTCTGCGAATGAAGTAGTCGCCGAACGTATGTGTAATCTGTCTTCGTACAGTGGCGTGAAAACGTCGACCGATACGATAACGCAACAACAACAACAACAACAACATCACCATCCAGCCGCCGTACTCGATATATCGGCCGTTACGATGGACGAAACTAACGACGCGACACAGCGAAGCGCTGTTTCTCAGATTTTAAGCTGGTTTTCCGGACACGACAGAAATGCCACTTTGAAGCGCGATGGATATACTGAATTTGGAAGATTGAGCGAAAACAGCGGTCGAACGCTGGGAACGTTTGCGGGCGTTTTTAGCCCTGTCGCGTTGTCCATGTTCAGCGCTTTGTTGTTCTTGCGCGTCGGTTAGTACACATTACACCAGTACTGTTGCTCATAGCTTAGCTTAGGTTAGGTATCTACATACTCTAATTTAATTTCATACTTAGCCAATACCCACGTACTACATACGTACGAGCATACTTTCGTGTGCGTACAGACGCAAATGCGACGCGTCGTGCAGCGAACGACTGCGACGAATGTGTCTGCGATGTAGCGCTGCATCGTGCTATCTACGTAAAAAGAAATTAAATTAGTAATTTTGTACGAGTAGCGTATTACGTGCGAGTGCTTAAAACTGTCGCATTTGGCGCATTTTTTGAGTGTTTCAGGTTTCGTTGTGGGAAACGCCGGCTTATGGGTTACTCTCGTTCAGTTCGCCATCGCGTACGCCATCATTTACTGTACTGTTTCATCGGTGTGCGCAGTTTCAACAAACGGCGAGGTAGAAGGCGGAGGCGCCTACTGTATCCTTTTTTATTTCGCTTCTGTGTCACGAGGTCGCGTTCGTGTATCGTAGCGGCCTTGCGGGCAATAGTAAACGTAGTACGTAGTTGCGAGCGTGTACCCTATTGGTAGGTAGAGGTACGAAATTCGGAGGTTGCGACGCGACGTGGTATTTTCTCTAACTTAGAGCTATCGCTGCTGCTGCTGCTACCATTGTCTACAGTTATGATCAGTCGTACATTAGGACCGGAATTCGGCGGATCTATCGGTACTTTATTTTTTTTCGCCAACATCGTCAGCAGCGCGCTGTATACGGTCGGATTTGCCGAAGGATTAATCAACAATTTCGGACCATCGGGTATGCGCATTTGGTACTTACGGAATGCGATAAATTAATCGACTACCTAGTACATACCTACACCTACCTACTATCTACGTGCACGTACCTGCCAGTAAAATACAGAAGAGAGACTGGGCGCAGTATACGTGTACGGGTAAATTGTGCAGCTGGCATTTCGTTGATGCGCTTAAAATACGTACGCGTATGTAAAAAATATATTTATATTGTAGGTAGGTAGGTAGGTAGGTAGGTAGGTAGGTAGGTAGGAAGTTGATTGGTTGGTTGGTTGGTTGGTAGAAGTTGTACAGGGTGTCTCAGATTATCGAGCACCTCTATCGTTACTTTCGAGCAAATCTTAGCACATTTTGTATTAGTGGTAACATTGTATGCATTTGATTAAATGTGAACAATGTTACCAACTCATCAAAGATAGGTAACCTAGGATGCTCGATATTCTGAGACACCCTGTATATACCGGATAGGTACCTACTTATATGCGGATCAAGTGTACTTTTTTCCCATACGAAACTTTTTTTGCCATTACACCTACACCTAATGAAGTAGGTACGTACACGTACACGCGCACGTGCACGTAGGTACTAACTTACTCATTTACCTATGTAATGTACCTACCTACCTACCTACCTACCTACCTACGAATTTTTTATACTTTTTTTAATTGTTTTCCTATATCAGTATTATTAAGCGATTAAATTACGACTAGATAAAAATATCTTTTTTACATGCGTAATTTACGGTCTACTCACTTACTTATCTGTGTATGTACTTACTTACTTACTTTAAAATTGCAATTTCTTTAGTCTAATTATTTACACGTTTTGAGGTAAATGAGAATGGACTAGGCAATCGACGTTATATCCGTTTATATTTAAGTAATATTTCTGTGATACACACTTTTATGTAACGGACTTATTTCTACTTGATGCAAATTAATTGCATTACTTATACTCGTAATAATTCTAGTCAATCGTCCTAACTAGGTAAGCTAAAGTACCCAATAGTGAACACCTTGAGCGTTTTTCAACCTACTATCATCATTCATACAGGATACATACCTAATACGTATATCGAGGATGCTACCCATTTAAAAAATTTGCACATTGCCTTATATTATGTACGTACTTACTTACTTACTTACTTACTTACCTACATTAGGTATATACGACCATGTTCGGCAACGTTCGCGAGCTTTCATTCGATTTAGGTATACCTACTTACTTGCTGCGATGCGACTTATATTTTAGTTCGCATCTACTTTTTGAAATTTTTACTCGATGAGAAGAGAAGGATTATTTTCTAAATGGCCCAGTTCGCCAACACCCTTCAAAAAACTTGCATGAACATCATATTATTATGGTGTTGTGTTTATTATCGGGTACTTGAATAGAAAATTGTACTTTACATACCTACCTTATAGGTAGCTACTAGCTACTAGCTATAGCCGTAGTAAACGATGAATGTAGGTATTGAAGCAGTTTCAAACTGTAGGTATTGAAATCATTTCATGCGTAAAAATTTAATCGAATTAGGTATTCAATTTGAAAATTGTTGGTAGGTCCCTAACGTGTTTAGATACTTTTTTTTTTTTAAATTTTACTTTACTTGATTCGTGTCCCTGTCTATACCTGCGTCGCGTCGAGTCAAGTTTTCCCATACTGAAATTCGCCGTATTCAACCGATCTCGAACCTAATACTCGTACGTCACCGACACCGTGTTCTCTATAGTTCCTTAATCTTAACCTTCGTTGACGCTACGGCAACGCGAACGCGTACGTAAGTACCTATCAATGATACGGCTTTAAAAGTTAATACAAATTGAAACTGTTTCAGAACAGTGAAGTGAGAAATACGTATAAGGTGAAATTGAATTTCCAAAACGTAATAGGTAATTAGAACCATATTTTTCAGTTCACTCCTGATACCTACTGTTTCAAATCTATAGTCTGTACAATTATTTAACGTGGGCTCCGAGCTGTTTGTAAACAAATGCCATTGCCAGTTAACCAATAGGAATGCTGGAAATGACTTTTCCAGCATTCCTATTGGATAATTGGCATTTGTTTACAAACAGCTCAGGGCCCACGTTAAATAATTGTACAGACTATAAAACATTACTGAACATTACATATTTTAGACAGATACCGTTTCGTTACCAATTAATACAGTTTCAATTTGGTTTGTAATTTTGTAGACCGGGCCGTTTTAACCACATTTATACCTACGCGTATTTGAAAATATGTACCTACATCTCTACCTCCCTCCCTACCTACCTACCTGCGCATCTATGTACTATTTTGTATTCTTTCTCTTTTCTACTCCTTTCTGTTTTTCATCTTTACTTCACTATGTTCAAGACTCGATCCATTTTTGTTTGCATTTTTTATTTTTTTTTGTATTCGATGTGATGTGATAGAATAGGTATCTGTCTGTCTGTCTGTCTGTCTGGTCAATTTTCGCGAATTAAAAATTTGGTCACCTTAGGGTCTTTATTTTCTCACATGCGAATTACACCCGTGTTTTCAAGTCAATTTCATCGTCATACTATCATCTCATTTACATCACGCATATACTTAGGTATCTACCTACCTACCTACCTACGTACCTTTTATATTATTTTTATTATTCATTTATTTGACTTGTAATTTTATGTACCTACTACATATCTACATATGAAACTTTTGTGCCTCTATAGTTTTAAAGCGTGCTCTATAATAATTTAGTTTTTAAAAATTATCATTCTACATAGGTACCTAGACCTACGTATTACGTAAGGATGTATGTCTGTTCATGTACCTAAGAGCGATGCGATGTTTGTTTCAATAATATTATCTTGTAACTCGGTCGTCTGCGACTGACGGTGGAATAATGGTGACGCGACGTGTTGAGCTCAGGTGCTACAAAGTACACTTTGATGCATCTGAAATTAGCGCGGTGCGGTGTAGGTAGAGATGATAGTGCGTAAGACCTACCTGAATTTTTGTCGTTAGAATTAGGTAATAGGTACATCCCGTACATAGGTACCTTATAAAGCGCTATACATGCGCATAACGGATGGACGATGGATACATAAAAATAACTTAACGCTAGTAGACACATGTAGGTAATTACATTACATTAAAATAAAACAAACGTTCCGTACTAACAAAAGTAAACGACAATAATCGCGCTGCACCTAAAAAGCCAAAAACGGGGTGACTTCGAGTAGTTGAGAAAAATGGTACCTAACTGAAATCACTTTACAAGTAAGAATACAGAACAGAAAATATAGGCACCTATACCTACTCGTAGATCCCACTCCTAATACTCGGGTAAACAATCTTATACGCGTCCTTGCTCTTATTCTCGAGTCGAGGTATCTACATCTACGTACGTAGTGTGTCTTTTTGTTTATTTCTTTCCTTTCTTCTAATCATTGCCATCTTCTTCCTCTCGAACGAGCAATCGCGGGCTTATTTTAATTTCTAAGGTCAATTAATTACACAACAATGTTCAATCATAATACATATTTACATGTAAATACACTTTTTATTAGTTAATTGTTATGTACTCGTATCGCTGGTACCTACTGTTTTTAGTTGTCGTTAAATAAAAATGTTCGAACGTATATATGTACCTCTACCTATCTAGTATCTACTGCAATCTACATCTACGTATACCTCTCACTACACGTAGGTACTAGGTAGTAGCTTTGGTACTAGATAGAATTACTTACGTCTACGCCATCTGTCAACTTGGTGGCGCAGTCGTCGGCAGTGAAAATTAGGTAGATACCAATTTTTTATTTTTTACTTTTTCTTTTTCGTCCTCGTCGGGTAACTAACGTAACGTAACAACTTAGCTGTACTGTAACATTCGATAAGTACCTATACAAAGTATGTAGAAGAGTGCAAATCAAATACTACCTACCTATTCGTTATTACCTACGTATTTAGAATAATTATTAGTTTTTCTCTTTTTCGAAGATCTACGCATCAGCTACCCAATTTACAAATGTACTTACCTACCTACCTAACTAACTACGTAGGTACCAATTGTTGCATTCTTGGTACTGTTCGTATTTACCTCAACCTGTCTCTTACTTCTACAAATACGCCGCGCCAAGGACAAATGCATGAAGCGAAGCAAAACAAACGAATTGAATACGAGTACGACTTACCTGCGTCTATGTGTAAATAGGTAGGTAGCTAGGTACTCGTAATTGTAAAACTAAACAAGAGTAAAATAGCAATTCGTTGAGGTTGAGGTAAGACGTTGTTCTTAAAGCTGTGAGAGCTACAGGCTACAGGTATAGCCTAACAACCTATATAGTAGATATATACCTAACTACATTAAATTCAAATGATTAAGGCGTGACAGAAATCGTCTGAATTCCTCCATTCCAACTTCGAGATGTGTTCAAAACATGTACTTAACATTAGTATACTTAAAAATACGCGTATGTGATGTGCGCAAACGTATCTACCCTACATATTGAGTAGAGTAGCCCGAGTAGGCGGGATACGCTCATACGCTGCATTACACCATTACGTTAAGCACCTCTACCTACGTATTAGGTTTAGTTACCTATACCTACTTATCATGTCGCTTACATCGTACAACTCAGTGGCCATATCAATCGATCGGACGGAGACAGGTTCTTATGTATTATAACTTTTCATTCGCTCTCCCCCATTCTCCTGTACATCAATCACGAAATATAAGGTGTTTAACTTGTTAACTTGTTTCTGATCTGTGGTCAATATACGATGATTCTTACCACTTTCAACTTATTCTACCTATCGTTCATTTGGATAGATACCCGTATGACATAAGGTGCGGTACCTACTGAGCCACTAATGCAGCCTCACCACTTTTTTGAGCAAAAAACTTTTTGTCCAATTTTAACGCGCGATACGTCTAGAAGGGAGTATTTTTCCATTTTGTTCTAAAAAATTCATTTCCAGGGTCGGTTTGACCATAGATCGATTCACCGCCCTGCGTACAACCGATTTGTGCGTCAATTTTGAATGAAATTTTTTCCAACGCAAAAAATCGTGATAGCCGATAGGTGTCTTAATTCGATTAATTTCTGGACGCTGAATTCGAATTTCGAGTCATTTTTCCTGTGGGCTCATTTTTCGGCCATTTTTGGGCGAATATCTCGGCAACGGTGAGCCGGAGCCCGAAACCGATTTCGGGCTCGGAACCGACGACCTCGAATTAGTCATAAACCACACTTATCTCGATTTTTTTGGAGGATCAAAAAATCGTCAAAACGCGCTGAACTACCTGTAGAGTTATTAGTAGCTTACCTACAGATGCGCATATACGGGCCGACACGCGTGTACTTTGACTCGTTTATTTGATTCTGATAAGAAGGCACAGGTATGTCCACGTAGGTAATTATACCAACCATAAGTTTTTGAAATGGGTATTGAGTACTATTTATGTAAAACACTCCTACTGCATCGAGTCCGAGTCGAGTAGGAGTAGGGTAAAGTTTAATAGTTGAAAATATGGAGAATGAAGACACGAAGGGAAACGAATGATAAAAAATTTTTATTTACAATAATCATCAACTTTTAAAAATGAATAAGGAGAAGAAAACAGCTGCTGCCTGCGATAATACTTAGGTAGGTATCGCAAGTAATTTTATTATAGGTACAGGTAGCTACGATAATGCGAGTTTCGAAGAATTATTAAAAATAATGCTCGTTCAAGTTACCACGTGCGTGTGCAGTGCACACTGCGATACCTACCTACCTACCTACTACAGGGTGTTCATTTATATCGGGTACCCCTTAACACATTTTTGTACGGAGTATTTAGATTGGCAACATTGGATACTCAAGTGACTTATGTATCCAATGTTGCCAATCTAAATTCTCCGTACAAAAATGTGTTAAGGGGTACCCGATATAAATGAACACCCTGTACATATAATATGTAGGTAATAGGTAGGACTAGGTACCTGTACACGTTTAAATACACGACACTCCAAACGCGTCAGGTTACCTATACGTACTAACATCAGCAGATATGGTAGGTGTAGGTGGCTGATAAGCTCTCTACCCACTCTGATTACGTGTAATTGTAGTAAAAGTAGATTCGCTACCTTTGTTGGTAGCCAAAGTGAAACGCGATGCCGGTACAATGCTATTTCAATTCGATCGAAATGATTCAAAACTTGAAAATTGCGATTCTTTTTCTTCCGTATTCGCTGAAAAGTGAAAAAGAAACAACGAATAATATCATGGCATGTCGCGTCCAATCCAAAGTACAACATTAAGTAGGTATAAAAACCATAATATGTATTTACATTTTTTTTTTCCAAGCCAAAACCTAACGCACTAGTATACCTACTTCCCTAGAATACCGTAGTTATTTACACACCCATATTTATACATATAGGTAAGTGATATTTTTATTAGTTTTTTTTTTGTTTTTCAAACTGGCTATCCTCTAGAATGGTTTTCGACGATGAAAAAATAATTGCTTGAAAATTTTGTCGCGTACCCGTAGTGTTAATTGTATCGTTTCATGAAACAAACACGTTACATTTTCATAATGTTCAACAGGATCGTTATCGTTACGAACAGTGGTGCCGACGCGACGTAATGTGCCCCTATTATTACTAGCAAACACACTATGTGGCGGTAGGGTAGCGTAAAGGACACGGACACAAATATCCACGGGCATGGCATGATTAACTACTCGTGTATGTGTAGGACCCTTACTTTACTACATATGAAAACTTGAAGACTACGACGAGTGTCGACGTATACTTACGAAAGTTGATTAAGAATGGTCTCGGCTTGTTGTTTAACCAAAGGATGCGTCTCGTTTTGTCTAATCAACTCTGCAAATATATCGCACAACTTCTCTTCTTGCACCATACGATAATAACGAGCCGCTGAAAAGAGGACGTTAACGTAGGTATAAATTTCGAAAAATTGTACTCGGGTAGAAAGACAGGTAGGTAATCGATAGGCATGGTAACGAAACGGAAAAAATTCATTCACCATTGACGGTAAGTACATGTTGCACAGCCCATAGCGCCCACAACTGAGCTTGATACGTTTCGTAACAATTCAGTAAAGACAAAAACGGACGAAAAGATCGATAGGCGACCATTTCACCTTCTACGTGCTTCCAACGGAGAATAGATTCGCTCAACTCGTTTAAAATACTTTCTCGCGATATTTTTTCAATCGTCCACGCGTGCGAGCCCGTAGAAACCAAATTTGCCAAGACACCGGCAGAAAAGTAGCTATTTTCAATAGAATTCGAACCAAGTAGATCTCTGTAAAGTTTCAAAACAACAGAATTCGTAATTTAACGGAAGTAGTTACTTAGATATCCGACGTATAATGTACGTAGATAGGTGTGATATCGGCTACTACGTAATGCTAATAACAGTGCATAGGCATTACTAGCAAGTACTTGGTCTACTTACCGAATAGGATTAATAACCTCGTATTTCATTAAACAATCGCGCAATTCAGAAAATTCGGCGATATTGTTGAGCAGGCCGAGGATTTTTGTTAAAACCGGGTCGCAATCGGCATAGTCTTCCAACATTTTCGTAAATAGCTCCAGTCCGCCTTCTTTCAAGAATACCACGCAAGTTTGAGGAGATTCGTCTAACGATCGTACGACAAAACAAAAAACATAATTTCAACTCGTACGATGGAAGAAGAAGAAGAAGAAGAAGAAGAAGAAGAAGAAACTCGCATTTTCACGTACCGGTGATATTCCATAGTGTGCTTAAAGTAAACCCTAGAGTGGTGTCCGCAGCCACGATGTCTAATTTCCTCTTTACCAATGCCAAAAGCTTTTTCATGTATCGATTTTGCGATCCTAATTCGGTCATTTGTTCGGAAGATATTTTTGCGACTGCCGAGCACAATATTACGATACATATTACACGATGGTACAGCTTTGCAACCTCGAACGATACATTTTCAACAACACCACCACCACCACCACCACCACCGCGGCGCGGCGTACCACTTACCGACAATACTCGATATGGCTACGCAAAGTCTTTCCATGCTTTCTTCTCGGAAAGTGCATAAGGCGTTCATTACCAACTTGGCGCATCGAAATCTATCCATATTGGTGTTCTAAAAAAGAAGACAGAAATGCATACCCGACCCGTAGCGTATAATATACGAGTACATACGTATAAATAAATAAGTACTCGTAATGAGAAGGTTCGTCGTTACCAACCTGCAATATACGATCGTTACACAGTGTAAGCAAAGCGTTTCTTTGAAGTTGATTCTCCTTAGGGAAACGATTCATCGCATTCAGGGTAAGGTGCGCGACATCGCTCATTAATATCGAAGGAATAGCGGACGAATCGTTATCTGACAATCCGCTTTTAGTCAAATTGTACAAACACGCCGAACAAGCTAACTGAATTTTATAAACGCTACCGTGCATCTTCATGGCATTTGTCACCAACTGCGAGTTGAACATTCGTTATGGTTGCTCGACAATTGATTGGAAATAATAACGCGTAGGCGCTTTCAAATTTTTATTACCTTAATGAGATCCGGTCGAGAGCCTAATTCCGCACGATTTGACAATGAATACAAACTGTACAAAGAATTTTGTAAAAATGTGGTTCTTTTCGAATACAACTTCAAAGCGAGCACTATTTGTTCCAAAGAAGCGGTTCCGCTGATCTGAGTACGCAAGTACAAAACCGATTGTTAGGATGCTTACTCGTACTGCGGTATCGTAGGTTATCGTCAAATCGACTGCCTAATACAAGTAATTAACATTCACCTGTAGATCTGGCCGGTAATCGTAATTTTTAGCGTTCAAGAATAAGTCGCAATGGCAAAGCTCGGTATCCAATAATCCCAAAAATTTCAAATTTTCATGTTTTCGAATAAACAGGAGTAAATTTTCTTCGGTTACGGAATGTTTACCTTCAAATAGGAGGCGGTTAGCGCAGAAAAGTGAGCAAAATCTTTTTCAACTCGCTTACTCACCAGAAAGGTCGAGAGATACCAATTTGGGTAACTTATCCGCCAGATGAGCGATGGGAAAATGTTCACCAGTCTCCGGAACAGTTATTATATCGAAAGGAGCCGAATGATTTTCAAACGAAACATCCAAGTGTCGCAGTTCTTCTAGATGAAAAAGCGGATAATCGTCGATCGCCTGTACGCCGTCTTCTTCTACTTTTATCCTTTGTTTCGGAGGCAACAACTGCGAACGAACGATAGTGCGTTAGCATAAATATTGTTAGCAAGAAAACAACACAGCTCGGCTTTATCGATTCACTCACATCGACGTTGGACATGATTAGCGTTTTTAGTCTGAATTTACATTTCAGCAAAGGAGATATGTCGTTAATGGCGGTATAAGAGATATTCAGCGATTCGAGCAACGACAAGTCTTCTACAATTACGTCGAGTAAATGCACGTTTAGATTAGTAAAACTTAGGTCCAAATCGCGTAAATTTTTCAGCGAGCTGATCGAAGTCTTGATAGGGAAATACCTGAAATTTAGAACAAGTATTAGAAATGTGTACGAGTAAGCGCGTCGAATTCACTTTTCAGCTCTCGAAGCGTTTCGCCGTTTACCCGCCAAACGTAGGAAATTTCGCGTTCGATACGCTCAGCTTTTCCAAGTTATCTCGGCTCCATTCGTTCAACGATTCGATTAATATGTCGACTGAAGGCTTCAGATTACTCGCTTCGAGTGCTTTTAATTTATGTTTCTTGAAAAATTGCAAATCTCTTTCGCTGATACGCGAAGCATCTGGTATAGCGAGAATCCTATACAAATACGACTGTTATTATTTATATTATATATATATTTTTTACAAATAATTCCATTATTCGTCAATTTTTGCGATGCATGACGTCTTCCAACTCGTCATTTTCACATTACCTTAACCTAGTATTTGTGGGTTCGAATAAGGACAGCGTTTGGTAATTCAATACTCCGTTTGCGCTCAACATTGTAATTAATGTTTCTGAAAGTTTTTCTGGCAAAAATACCGAATCAGCGAAAGCGAGAACGCTATTAGGGTCCTTTGTTTTCATTTTCAGGCTATCGTGAAAGACTTGCAGCGATAAATTTATCAACTTGGGGAAGTAATCGTGATTCATGATGAAATTTCAGATCGGTGAAAACAAAACTTGGATTCTAAAATTCACCTAGCTCGCATCAAATGCCCATATTTTCAAAATAAAACAAAAGACGAAGTGCATCGAATGAAATGAATTCGCTTCATAGGTGTTTCATTCTCTCGACTGTTTTACGAAATCGGGACAATTTCGACAGTAATACGCATCTGCTTCGATATCGGAGTGAATTTCAAGCGAAGAAACATTTCGAAAACGACAAAACTTGTTTTCAGATTTACACTTTACTTTAAAAATTATCTCCGCATTGCACTTTTTCACTTTTTCATCGCACTGATCACTGTTTGTTACGTGAATACGGTCGGAAAAAACCAGAGCAGAGGTTCTAATACAACGTAGACAATAAAATCAAACATTTCGAATTCGATACGAGATTGTTCATTTTTCCTCCCCCAAAAAATAATAATATTCAATAGGTATGTATCAAAATATCAAATGGAAATTTGAAATCTAAACACAATTTAGACATTTTTGATTTTGATTTTTGATTACCTATTACCTAATTTACTGATAAGAAAGACCCGTTTCAAACAATAATTTTCAAAACGGAAGCTCACTAGCGCGCTCTGGATCAGTGAACGCGATGAGTGAACGCATACTCGGTCACGTCACGATAGGGTCACGAACTCACACGACGAGTTTTGTTATTGTTGTCATGCGTAAAAATTTTATAGTGAATTAGTGATAAAAGATAAAAAAATATGATTGATAAATTATTTATTTTTTCTTTGCGAATGCGATAGAAATAAATTCTGATTTCTCAGATTTCTGCCCAACTTTTGAATCGAGTGGTAAAATACTAAGCAGTGAATTAAAGAAATATAATTATGTAATTTTGTTTGCTAACAAAAGTTCGGTTATATCGACTTTATATTATTTTGTACGATGTAGCGCTTGCAAGTTATATACCTATGTTTACGTAATTCGTCATTCTGGTTTGTGGTAAGCTTTCCTTTTACAAAATACATTATTTTTGCTGCCATTTACTTATCGTTGCAAAAATAATAATATCAAATTTAAGCTTTACATTGTTTCGTGCTCGTGCAACCGTTGAAGTGATATCGATGAAGATAACAATTCCTCGACCCTCCTTAGCCATCATCTTTTCTATTCGAGTCTTTATTTAGGTTTTTACGTCGTCAGTGTCCGCTTAAAGTCGATTATAATATTGTATCCTCGAATATGCCGTAACGCACGTCTCCTGTTCAAACCTCGTCGCCGTGGTCAATCCTTCACTTCTTCGTCAACATATTCGTTTATGTTCGTGTACGATGGAAAAGTACGCTATTGATCTAGAAAAAGTTTTGGACGACTTTGAGTACAGGGAAAGTAAGTTGACGTTTCACGTACGGCATTACGCTCTATAATATAGGATCACAATCCCGTAACGTTTTGTTTCATTTTCAGAACAATCTCACAAATATTCGTCGGAGCAACGTTCGCTTAACGATACTTTCGGCTCTAATTACAATTTAAACGACAGCTGCAGCGTGAGTATATTAGTAACTATGCCGATGATATAGAAGCGACAGTTTGTAGGAAATTTGTTGTAAACTTGCTCTGGTTTTTACCCGATTTCAGATTTTACCTCGCCACTACAAACCGCCCGCGTCGAATTACAGACGACCACCGTTCGAGCCGATGAATTTGGCCGACGCAGATTTCTCGGTCTCATCGAAGCCGTCATCTTGTCTGCAAAACGAAGCCGCTGATTCGAGATCGATCGTTACGCAGTCGTCACCACATCCGCAGTCGTCATCTCCGCTGCCTCTGTCGTCGTCTAATGACGACGATTTTGTCGCGACCAAAGCGGCTGCCGCCAGATACGATTACGAACTAAAATTGGAGCATCGTCCCGTACAAATCGATTACTCGTTTCCTACTTTTGACGCCAGTACGAGAGATTACGCGCCTGATTTGATCGAGTCGAATCGCGATCTTTGTTCGAACTTGCACAAATTTGGTCTTATCGAGAGACATTTACCGGACGTGGCTTCGGCCAATGTCGCTTCGGCGAACGAAAACGATCACGATCGCGATCGAGATCGAGATCGAGCCGTTAACGAAACTTTTCGTAGCATCGCGACAGTCGATACATTATCTCCAGCAGTGGACACGCGTACAGCCTCCGCCGTTCATCGCGATTGCGCCATCTTAGCCGAATCGAAACCCGAATCTACGGAATTTAAAGAAGCGACGCTAACCGCCGTGTGTGCTGCGCCAAAAAACACCGAAAAAGTGGTCAGTTTTCAGATGTCGGACGACGTAACCGATCACGTATTGAAACAATATTTGGAAGAATTGGTCGAAACTGAAAATGTAGGCCGTTGTAACGAATATACGGCCAATACCAGTTCAGATGTTTCGCCTCACAACGACGACTTGGCCGAAGAAAATACCGAAATTACGGAGGACTGTTCCTACAGCACGACCGCCGATGCAGACGACAAAGCGAACAACGACACCGAATGCAGCAGCAGCAGCAGCAGCAGTAGTAGCAGCCGAAGCAAAAATTTCGGCGAACGCAACTTGGACGACGGTTCGGTGAACGATAATCGAGACTATCGCATTTTATCCGATAATGCTTTGTTGATTTCTAGCAGCGCCGATAGCGAAGAGAATTTGGACAGCGACTCTGGTGGCCACAACGATGACGCATTCGACGAGAACGAAAATGAGCGACATCCGCGACAGACACTCATCGGCGAAAATGCTTCCGATTCGGACGTTCGAGCCTGTCGATCGAGAGTGTCGGATGAGGAAGAAAACAAAGAAAACAGTATTAGAGAAACTGTAGCCGTCGAACCTCGGCTCGTTAGCGCCGAACCCTCTGAAACGTTTCGACTGTGTTCGGCCAAGCTCGATCGTAGCTGCGGCGGTAACGAAGCCATCGAACGCCAACCAACCGAAATTTCGGGCTCGAAGACGTCAACCCAAATCGAACACGATCGGACCATGTCGTTATCGTGTCAAAGGCAAACTGGCCATCGTTCGCGCGAAACTTGTTCCGTGAACGGTAACGACGCGCAGAAAAATGCGACGGTTGCCGACGGTATTCTATCCGGTCCGACGGCAGCTTCCGTCGACGACGACGCTGGGCCACCGCATCCGCCACCGCCACCGCCACCTTCCAACGCTTTGCACGCTTCTAGCCACGAAGAAATTTCCAACGTTTGTCCGAATTTAAGTTTCGAAACGTTGGATTCGAAAACGGCCATTTTAAATTTCGACACCAAACACCTGCGCCGTCATCAAGTTCGTAATTCGAGTACGACCGCGTCACAAACGACGCCGCCACCGCCTACGCCCCCGTCGTCCTCGTCGTCGACGTTGACGTCGCAGACGCAGCCGCAGCCGCCGCCTCCGCAATCCCTCAATTTGCACCACGTAGGCGGCACGTCGCAAAGTTGCGAAGAACGCCAGGACCAAAACGCGCTGTTTGCCAATTCCGCTGCCGCCGCGAATTTCGATACGAGGCTAGAAGATTCGTCGGCAGTCGACGACGAATCGCTTCTTAAACCGCAACGGCCGGATTCGTTGAATTTACTCTATACTACGCAAAACAACGACATGTCCTCGACCAGCGCAGGTACCCGTTAGCGTCCAGCCGACGCCACGTACATCGTCGCCTTTTCTCCTACTTGTGTGTTTCTTCTAAAAAATTCCTTCTTTCAGATTCCGGATCGCTTCTAAGCGTAGAAGAACGTAAATTAGGCAAAGAAGCTCCATATTGGGTGCCGGACTCGGACACCGCCGTGTGTATGCTTTGTCAGCTGAAATTTAATCCGGTCATCCGAAGGCGTCATCATTGTCGAGCCTGCGGAATGGTAAGTCGATATGGCATGTCGGTTGCCGAGTTGTAAAACTAAAGTACATGCGCGTACCTTCTTGATCTTATTGATTTCAGGTTGTATGCGCCAAATGTAGCGACAAAAAAGCTAGTTTGGAGTACCTGGGATTCAAAGAAGATCGAGTTTGTCATACCTGCCATAATGTTCTGCAAAAAGGTGGGCTATCGTTCGCACGAAATTGTGTCTCGGACGATTACTTTCGCTGCCTTTGTTGATTCTGACGCGTTTCGCTTACGTATTTATTCATTTACAGTGAATAATAGCGAATCGGAAATTACGTCCGCTGTAAAAAGGCCGAATCCGAACAACCCGATGGAATATTGTTCGACGATTCCGCCTTTACTACAAGTCGACTCGGCCAATCATCCTACGCCTTCTGTATTGGTACCGAAGGTGGGCGTCCTGAAGCGAGAAGGTAAAAACAGCCGCGCGTATATCGATTACGTACTTTTTTCTATTGCGCCGCACGCCTCGCCGCGCCGCGCCGACTGCGTTTTGAGACGGACGGTGTGCGGTGCTTCTGCTCGTGCATCGTTATCTTTTTCTAGGTCGAGTCAAGACCAACGATATGCCGAAACAGGTGATTTTTAGCGACGGAATCCGGCCTGGCGGCGATTTAACCGAATTGGACGTTAGTTCGGAGCCAAAATTACCGTTACGAAGATCGTCCCGTATCACAAAACGAGTGGGAACGCCACCCGGTAAGTGTTGCGTGGCGTCGCGTCGTGCAAAAACTTTCAACTCGCCCCAACTTGTATCGCCTTTATTCGCGAATTACCGTGTTTTATTATCGACAGCGAGTACGGCTATCAATCGAAGACTTCTGAATCCGGATACTCGCAGCTTTATACCGTCCGGTGCGGATCTGCCGCCGGTGGTGAACCGAGTTCAAGGGGAATGCATTTTTTCGGAACTGGAAAAAGTTATAACTGCGGAAAGCGAACCTGTCAAGTTCGCGATTAATCGTAACCTTTTCGTTGCCGTTAAAAGACTGACTCGTACGTTGAAAATAGTCGAATTTCGCTTTCGACCAACTACCTACCCCTACCTACCTTCTTATTAATTTTTAATCCTTCTTTGCTTTCTAGTCGATTGCTGTGTTCATAAACAAGTTTGGTGCATCACGACGGAAGGCATGTCGTGCGTCGGACAAGACGAATTAGTATTCATCTTGGAAGTGACCGTCGACGAAAAGCATCCGCCCAAAGATATTTTTTCCACTATCAACGTACTCTATCAGGAAGCTTCGAAAGGTGGGTACTTGCGTACGAGTAATAGTACGTACTCGTAGAATCTACTCTACATGCCAGTATGTTCCTTTGCTCTCATCTCGCCAATTTACGTATTCGCGTTATTATCGATCACGACAAATGAATTTCGATGCGCAGGATCCACCGTGACCGAAATGTCTTTCGCAGCGCCGTGTAATAATCAACTATTCGGCTGTAAAGAGCACGGCGGATTCATTTTCATCAGAGCTACGTATCAGTGTGTGCAAAAACTACTTTTGCCCAAAGCTCCGTTTCTTATAGGCTTATTAATTCACAGGTAAACTCGCTGCTTTAGTCATTAGTCGGCTAAATTTTTTGTCTGCCGCTGCGGATGCGGAAAAAAGAAAATCGACCACGGCTTAAGAGTCTCATTGCACTTTTTGCAGGTGGGAAACGCCGTGGGCGAGACTTTTTCCAATACGTTTGGTTCTACGGCTGGGCGCCGAATATCGTTATTATCCTTGTCCTTTGGTTTCTGTTCGTAATAGAGCGGCTCTGTATTCGGAAATCGGACACACCATTTTCACTTTATTAGCGGTAAGTATCTAGACCTACGGCTAAAAACTGGCACATGGTTACTACCGGGTACATACTTTTTCAACGGAGCGAGGTAAAGACGGTTAATCATGGTCGTTGCTTAGTTTCGATAACGCAACGCAACGTACCAATGCCAAAGGCTTATAAATTTTGATATTCGCAATTCGGCATAGTACTATAATAGTAACGCGTTAGCTGTTCGCCGTATAAATTTGAGTGATTTTGTCGGTACAGGATTTCAGAAAGTATACGTATACGTTACCAACGGTTCGCGGTTTAATGATTCATATGGAAGACAGGCTAACGACAATTTTACTACCGAGGAATAGATACGATCAGGTTAGCAAATTAGTCGATTACGAATCACACTGACTAAGGGTAAAGGGTATGGGGTAATTGCGATTGCGGTTACCTATACCTACAGTACTCGTCTCATCGGCATTCCGTTTGTCCGTTTGTTTAGGTGATCCGCGCCTTAAACAATTCCGAAGAAAATGTTTTAGCTTTTGCGGGTAACATTAGTACGATAGCGGATTCGCACTTGGTGTGTATACAGTCGATCCAACAAGAAGATACCACCTATCATACTCAGGCCATAAACATCTTGAATAAACCTAGACAGGGTAAGACAAGACGGCGGCGGCGCGGCTGTAATACCTATTGGCTATTACCTATGTGTAGTCGTGCATCTGCATACTGTACTGTACTGTACTGTACTGTACTGTACTACGAGTCGAGTATAACGGTTCGTTTCACGCTGATGCAGTTACCGGGGCGAGCTTCATCGTATTCAACGGTTCTTTAAAACAATACGGCTGGTCTGGTAAATCGAATATCGTCGAAGACGGACTCATGGTACAGATCCCCAGCGAAAGTATGACCGCCTTGAGAAGTGCGCTCAGACAAATGAAAAATTATTCCATCGGTTGCGGACCGCAAGCAGAAGAAATGGTCACATTGAAGTGGGCGCCGGACGACGTGAATTTTAATATCGGGTAAGATTTTACTCGCTCGCGTCCAGTATACTTACGTATTGCGTACTACATCAATGTACCTGTACCTGTACATATTTCTATTCACGTAATACGTTTACGTATTTCGTGGCTTGATCGTTAATTTTCTTAGTGTGAAGAGTGAAATCGATAATCGACCGCTGGATGGTGTGCCTTCTATTCGCGTACATAATGGTATCGACTACTCCGGTACATTACGTCTAATTCGGTGGACCGAAGTTTTCATATTACAAGTACGTCTACGTTTACGCACGCAGCGAGCGTTTTTTTTTTTTTTTTTCTCTTCTTTTTCTTTTCTTCTAAACTTTGCGGTTTGCTTTTTATTTTAGTCGGAAGATGAAAGCAATAACAGAACGGGCGATTCGATTAATATTAGCAAATTAGCCGAATCGGTTGCCAAAGCCTCCTGCGTCGCTCTAGTGCCTTTACTCGATCTTTTAGCTACGGCCAATTTGACGACGCTCGCAGTCAGAGCAACCATACATCCGGAAAACGTACGTACTCCTACTCGTGTATCTATTTTAATTTCACTTGTGCCCGGGCGCCTGTTCGAATTTCGCTATTTTCGAGTTTTATTTCGCTCATAGGTGGGTTACGAAGCGGGTAGCAGAGGCGAAAAATTACCGCCCATCTATATGAAAAGCTTGGACGAAGAACTTATCGCTGTTATACACGAATCGGCTCTTTCTATACGTGATGTGTCCAGTCCGATCGTTCTGGAATTAATTTTCAAAATAATGGAGCAATGATAAGGATCGCAAATCGCGATACATTAATATCGTCTCTCTAACGTTCGAGTATAGTTACCAGATTTTTAAACGATGATTTTTCCACGAAGAAAAACGAATAAGTATTACGAATTCGTCGTTCTTTCGACGTGCATTTACATATACGATGTAAAATTGATGCTTATCGGGTGCTTATTTTCTCGCATCCCGCCAGTATGTATGTAATTTATTTACGGTAAATAGTATACTAATGTATGTTCTGGCGCACTCGTGTTTTTCTCGAATTTTCCTTCATTTTTCATCATTCTAAAATATCTATATTTTTTAAATCGTTTATTTTACTGGATTTTAAGAAAATATACACTATTTTTTACTTAATGTTTCATTTAAACAGTTTCAAAAAATGTTATATATTTTGTATCCCACATTCTTAAATTCCTATACTTTTTTAAGTCGCGCATATAATGTAGCTACTTTACCTAGTACCTACCTATACACCTATACCCACTACTTTACTCTTTTATGCGCATTCATTACCTACATGCGGTCTATATTATGTACGTAACGTACCACCTAAACCTTCTACCTTTTGTATTGTATATTAGGTAACTATATGTAATACGTCTTATGATGTACACAGTGCATACATATTTGTACTACATAGTGCCTACCTACCTACCTACTATGTACTAGCACGTTTAGCGCGTGCCACATCAATCGTAATTTCTGACTACGTATCATACCTATTCGTTTTATCGTAATAATACGCAGTTTTGATGAATCAAGTGATAGCGTTGTTATTTTGTGATGAATTTTGTCTTTTATCTCTCTCTCTCTCTCTCTCTCTCATCCCCTCTCTTTTTCCCTACTTTACTAAAAATTATTTCAATTTTAATTTTGTCCAGTTATTTCTAAACGCTACCTCTTAGTACCTATATTCTTTATTTTTCATATTTTTTTTTTTCTTGAATGTTTTCTGTTTGCTCGTTTGTTTATTGGTTTGTTTTGTTTTGTTTTCGTTCGTTCGTTCGTTCGTTCGTTCGTTCGTTCATTAATTTGTTTATTTATTTATTTACTTTATTTATGTATTTGTTCATTTCTTTTTCAGTAATAATCATAATGATTATTATTATTATTATTAATTATTATTATTTTTATTATTATCATCATTATTATTATTATTAGGTATTAGTGTTATTACTATATTACTAGTAATCGTACTACTGCAATAAATTATTTTTATTTTTACCGTAGTCCAAACGCAGTCAGTTAGGTAATAGGTACCTATACAATGTAGTAATATCGGGTCTTTAACCCAAAGACCCGTATTACTACCAATTTTACTTTTTTACATCCCACTCCAACTAGAAATGCTTTAATTTATTCTAATTAGCGCATAAGCGTGCAGTCAACGTTTAGACAAAAAATCAGTGATGTGAATATTTACTCATATTTCTGTCATTTTGTCGCTCCAACGATCTCCTCGCCAATTACATCAGAACAAAAATTGAAGGCAACGCAACTTGACCGTAGAAAAGCATTGTAGGGCTAACCAATTTGTAGAACGAGCCGAGTGGGCTGACGCTGATATACCTATGTACGTAATGTATAGGTACCGCACGTTCTACGCAGTTACGCAGTATATAGGTTATGTAGGTGTACATACAAATGCAAAAACAACTTGGATATTAAAAGTTTAATAACAGTATCACAAAACAAGAGATAGAACAGATACGCAGTCTTGACAAAGATTAACTTTCAACAAAATAATGTGTTTTTACGGTCGCGGATACATCGGAATTTTTAATTAATAGTGTATTCGCAACGAATAAATAGCGCACTCATCTTACGAACCGTAGTAACAACAAAAACAAGACTGCAGGTACGTAGACGTACCGTACGTAATATGAGACTTATTTTGGACTGGACACGCCGCGCCGCGCCACGAACTAGACGGCTGCAAATTTCTTTCTTACACAGGTGTTCTATAGCGATAGCGATACATTTCATACGAACGCGTTCAATTTTCTAGTCGTAAATGTACAGTATTTGAATCAAAATAGGTACAGGTACGCATTTACAATACGTGTTACATAATACCTACGTACATACGTTACGTACTAATACTAATACGTATACAAATACATGTTATACATCGAGGTATCTCTATGTATAAACGAAGCTGCCTGTAAAAACGCAAAAATCGAGAGTACCATACAGCGTACAAAAGTACTAGTGTACTTTACTTTACGTACGCATACAGATTACATACGAGTAAAATGAGACAACTTAACGGACTCATGCGGTAAGTATTACTCGTAGATACAAATAGAATACAAGTACAACGTAACTTAGGTGCCTACTCTTTCGATATAAAAAAATACTTTACACGGGATTAGGAATAATTTTTGCTATTTAACGAATGACTAGACATGGACAATTGCGTCGATTTATGTATAATACGAATACGATTACGATACATCAGCTATCACACGAATTCGAGTAAGTATTACCTAGTACCTACTTATTTCGAAGGGCGCAATAGAAAATAAGTCGACAATCTGTACGATGAAAGCAGAAGCAAACGCAGAAGCAGAAACACAGCCACCGAGGTATTCCACGTACTCGTCCAAGTATGCCAATTGGATACTTGAAAGTTGACTATAATTCTAATTCACTTCTCTAAGCACAAATAGGTAAATAACTACAACTAGCAGTCTACCTAGTACCTCTATCTACAGGCTATATATAGTACACGCTTGTTCTTGTAGTTGTACATACATTTATGTACAATAACGAAAAAATGGAAACCGATAAGCGGAACGAAGGGCAGAGCTGGAAGCGAATTCAATACAGATGAGTATGCAGGTGCTTTCGCATCGACGACAGCATGGGAAAGGTTTTGGCGCAAATGTTACAGGAATAGCGATTTTCGCCCGTATGTAAACGTTCGTGTCGCCGGAAGCTGGAACCGTCGGCGAACGCCCGCGAACAGATGGCACAGGTAAACGGTTTCTCGCCAGAGTGTATTCTTCGGTGAGTGAGCAAATGCGATTTCGTAATGAAGGTTTTGTCGCAAAATTCGCATTTGTACGGCCTTTCGCCGGTGTGAATTCGTTTATGCGATACGAACGTCGAACTGGTGGCGAAACTTTTGCCGCACACTTGACAGACGTAGGGACGTTCGCCGGTATGTATTCTAATGTGTTTTTTTAGTCCGCACGAGTCGACGAAATCGTTATAGCAAATATCGCACTTATACCTCTTAACTATGACGCCGTTAGGGCCGTGGGTACGTTCGTGTTTAACGAACGCCGAACGATCGGAGAATGCTCGATTACAGACGGGACACTGGAACGGTCGCTCGCCGGTATGCGTTCGCTTGTGCGTAACCAAATGCGAATTGGACGAAAATAGTTTAAGGCAAACGTCGCATTCGTACGTCTTCAGATTCTTGTGATAACGATCGTGGTTGAGTAGTGCCGAAGCTGAAGGATAACCCCTTCCACAAACGTGACAATGGAATCTAGACGCAGTGACCTGCGCTTCTCTGATTAAATTTATCGCTTGATCGCAATCGTTTTCATGTTTCGTGCGTTTTCCTCCATCTTCGTTAGACAGCGGCGTAAGCTGGTCTTCTTTGGACGCGTAATTCATACTATCCGACAGAATTTGATCCGTTGTCGTGGAAAAGTCGTACTTGATGGACAACAGCTCGTCTTCGTTTCTCGAAATTTCATCCAGGATTTCTTCTTTCCTACATATAATAAACGCGCTTATACTACAAAAATAGAAAGTCAAGATCGATCGTGCCTAGTATGAGACATCTAATGTAAAAATAAAGAAATGCAAAAACACTCGCAGTGTAGATTGGCTATTGACAACTACAGTGGTACACTAACCCATCGTCGGCGGCTGAAAAATGCATGGGTGACAAAGAATCCGATTCGATACCACTCATCCATGGCGGAATGTACGTTTGAAATCCACCGCCGAACAGCGCCGAGGAATCTAAAGCAATACTATTCAAGTTTGTAATCGCGCTAGCCTGTAATTCACACGAGTTACGATGTAATACGTTAAGCGTACTGATTCGCTGGCTGCGGCGAATTGTAATTTGTAGGGAATAGCAACGTTTGAAAAATTACTTTAACAGAAGAGCTTCTCCGATTCATCATGAGGAACGTTTTCGAAGACAGAGCCAAATCATTGTTGGTCAATTCCATCTTATTCGTGATCGGCAGTCCGAATTTCACGAGTCTCCACTGCGGCTAACCTACCATAAAACACTCGCATTAGTAAAAACATTAAAAACAATGATCGTACAATGCGTACACAACATTCTGCTCTCGATAATGCATTCGAGTACACTACACCGATGTATTTGAAACTGTAATTATCATACAACGAGGCAGATGAACGATGAATTGTGTTAGTAGATATACGTAACGCATACATTTAAGTTGCAATAATCACCGACTTACTTACTCGTACTTGAAAGAAAAAGATGTTAATCATCGCACGATGAAGTTGACACATCCGTACAGCAGTTTCGTGTTGTTAACTGGGTATATTCATTTTCAAAATCAAAGTTGAAATATATTATTGTCACTGTAAATTCAATCGAATTCGGAATTCGAATTGAATTGAATGAAAAAAAATAATAATAAAATGAAAGAAACAATTGAAACCAATCTGTGAGACTGTGATACTGATAAGTTCATGTTCATATCAGAGGATGATTTGTAATTGTATACAAGTTGTGCTTGTGTGACCGTGTGTAGTGTAGCTTGGTGTGTGTACTCATGTGTACAAGTGATCATCATTCATCATTGTAGTCAATTGTAAAGCTCTTAAGTCAATTGTAGTTGTGCAGTCGCCAGCTCCTGTTTCGGTTATTTTCCGTTATTTACCTACTTTTGAA
>FIZV01020870.1:0-11086 GCA_900050545.1 Trionymus perrisii | reverse complement strand
AAAGGAGGGGATTATGAAAAAAAAAAAAATTTCAAAATTCTTTTATAAAAAAAAAAAAAAAAAAAAAAAAACAGGCATTACGAATTATATCGCATTAACAGTTTATACTTTCAGAGGTAGCTAATATTTCTCTGTCGATTCTTCGCTGCGTACACGAGAGTGATTTAATAAAACCGAAACCGAGTTCTCTTTCTTTCATTTTGAGAATTTAACAACAAATGGTTTTTGGTTCAAAATTCACGACGAAATGCATAAACAAACATTCAATTTCCTTCGTTCTTTTCAGATTTTAAGTAAAATAAATGTTTCCGTTATGGAAGTGAAGTTTTCAAAAACGAATGGTTTATCGTATAATCTGGATACTTTCAAGTTAATTTCTAATTTAGAGAACTTTTCATTCCGCTTGGCATACGATATAGCCACAAACAAGCAAACGTAGATATTATTCCAAACTTTCAGGCAGGACCGTAAACAAACAATTACATTTACTCGCCACAGGCTGTCATCAAATGATAAATTCAACGAAGCAGTTAATTCTGTTGAGCATACCAACAGAATGCAGCTGGTCAATGCATTTGTAAAGAACAGATTTTGGCCTGGTTCAATGTTTATGTGGATTTATAACATGCACCTATACGCAAATATGTACCCAATTTAAATTACGAACCTGTAGGAAGCATAGCTACAAATTGGGAAAATTATTCGAGATTAATTTCGCGTGATTTTTTCATTAAACGAAAAAATACGCCAAATACTCACATGAAGCGTATTTTTTCGATGGTTGAAAATTTTTGATTTTAGTCGAATATTTCAAGATTTAGAAATCGTGCAATATAATTTTTCAAAAACGAATCGAAAATTCAAGATTTTGCTCCTTTTAATTGAAAGTCCTCTAAAAAATATACCGTTTAATGCGTGCTACGCGTTCTTACAAAAAACATATAGGTAGGTAGGTAAGTAAGGTACCAACTGTACGACATAGATTTGGGCTAATGTGTACGAGGGGTTACCTATATTCAAATCCTCAAGGGATAACACACCACAACAGTCGTATTTGGAATGCGAAAACTAGAGCAAGTTTACAAGATACAGCAAGTATTGACAAAATTTGAAAAATCACTGCGCCTTCAAAATACCTAATTAGGCAAAACAAGCTCATCGCAGCTTTTACTCTGCCACCACCCTCGCCACCGCGTAAACAAAAGCATAGAGTGGCCCGTTTTTTATACTTACGATTTCTTTTGGTTTCACTCCCATTTTTTTTTTTTTTTTGTGAGGAAATAGTTTCATCTTTCCTTTCGCTGAATTTTAAGAGGCCCTTCCATTTCCTAAAAAAATGAAAAATTGAGTCATTTTTAAAACTTTTGCACTTTCTTTGTTATAGCCCATCAAAGTTATCCCTTTTCATAAGGATTGATTTCAAATTTTTTATTTTCCCCTTACTTAACTGAATTTCAAGTGGTACCACTAGATCTCCTTTAAAAAAAAAAGAAATGATTAAAGGCTCTGGTGTGTTGTGGGTCAAATGGCAGTCGGCGGAAATTCAATTAAATTGTTTTTTCATGGTTTCCGATTTTTAATGAGCTCATCTTTTTTTCTTCTTTTTGTTTTTGAAGCACGTTTAAGACACCAGTGCGAATTAGGCTGGGAGAAAAACAAAAAGTTTTGAATTAATTCTCATGAAAAAGAACAATTTTGATGGTTATAACTTATAACAAAAAAAATTGAAGAATTTTGAAAATCGCTAAATTTTTTCATTTTTTTTTTTAAATGGAGAGCGAATTGGCTTCTTTTAAAATTCATTAAAGGGAAAATAGAAAAATATATAGAGTTAATTTCTCATTAAAAAAAAATTAAAAATTAGCGAGCCGAAAAAAATTGAAATTCACAATAGGTAACGTCTAAAATAAGTATCACCATATAATGCAGATATTGTTCTTTGAACTCTTAAAACTAGGAATTCCATACCAAGAAACATTCTAATAAAATTGAAAAAAAATCCAGGAATGACCTTTGATGACGAGATCCATTATTTTAAAAAATTTTAAAATAAATTCGGCCGTGAACTGTAGAAAATGAAAATTCAATACCAAGAAAAACTCTTATAAAATTGAAAAAAAATTCGAGGAATAACCTTTGGTGAGATCCATTATTTTAAAAATATTGAAAAAAAAAATCGTTCAAGAACTGTAGAAAATGAAAATTTACAACGAAAAAACGTATTCAACCTCACAAGAGGTGTGAGGTTAAAAATTTCATCGGGCCATCTTTCATAACTATAATTTTAAAACCTCAGACAAAGGCCAGTTCACCATTCGGTAGGTTATGGATACATTGACATTTAATATTAAAAAAAGAAACGATTTTTTTCTTTCTTTATAACTGGGGTCGAATTGAAATAACTGCTTTGTCAGGTCATCAAAATTTCAGCTCAATGTTTGACTGTTAATTCACAATTAAATTCACTCGCACTGATCGTTAAGTTCCTTTTACCTATAAAAGATGTACCAACATTTACAACCACCTACTTGATCAAAAAACAATTTTTTTTATATTTTTCCATATCTGGAAAAATTTTATTTTATCGTAAAAACACATTTAATGCATTTTGGCAATTTTTACGAAAATTTCATTGAAAATGCCATTTCAACAAGGCACCGGTACTCGATAGAACAGTAGATATATGAAGGAAGTTGTCTCTCGTTCCATCACCCATAATCAAGTCCCCATTTACAGAAATAAACTCATGAACTAATCATAAGATTATAAAGATTATAGGAGAGCGGATTTAATGAGTTCTTCGAGATTGGAGCGACGTACAAAATATGAGCAGCTCATTCAGCGGTCTTGACACTTGTTCATGAAGTGTTATCTCACGCTCGGCCAAGGAGAATTATTCCACATACGAACGTACGCGCATACGTATAATAATTTATAACAATATCTCAAAACGCTAATAGAAACGTCGCATAAGGTGCTTGTTCAAAAGCAGACCATTATCATCTTCTACGAGCGATTCAAAGCACACTCAATAGCAGATGGTGCTCAAGTAGGAATGAAGATGATAGTAAACAGTCCGGAGAGTACAGAAAATAAAAAGCATGAATCGGGAGTTCGCTCTCTTCATGATTTACTACCAAAATATGAAACTCTCCTCAATATGCATTAAATTGGGCAAAAAATACGTTCAACGATCATTTGGCGAATTGTAGGTAGGTAAGTTAAGTATGACAAAAGTCTACCCTTGGAAGGCATTTTTCCCACATAATCAGCAAAAAATATTCTAACAAATAGGTATAGTACACTGTACATAAGTACGACGTACGACATACATATACATACACATATGTGATATGTACAGATCAACTACAGAGGAGACAGGTCTAAAAAAAAAACACCATAAAAAAGTTTCAAACATCGCATGGCTTCAACAAATCCTAAACAACGAAATACATGCGCCATATAAAAAGCATAGCGTCACAAAAAAGTTAAATTGTAAGAGAAAAGGCGACTAGCAAATGTGAAACTCACACCGTATGTTACGAAAATCCAATTTACATTCGATGCGACTTTTTTCTAACAATTTTCAAATTAAAATAAGTTTAATAAACCTCCCTCTGGTCACAAATTCAATTTGACATGATATTTTCACTATTTCTAGGTGTGTCTGTATTCGAGCTAGTTCGCTAACGAACAAGTGAGTTGACGGCGTTCTTTACCTTATATTTTAAAATTTTATCATCTTTTGTAAGGAAAAAAGAAAAAAAAAAACACATCTGATATTCATTGTTCCCCAAAGGAACAGAAAAAGGTCGTTTTTATTACCAAAAAAACATCAAACCGAGGGTACCGTTTGTAACTACGTTATCGCAAATGCTACAAACGCTACTGGCTGGAAAACGACTCAATAAAATAAAAATGATGTAACAACGCACATTTCATCTTCAGCGGAAAATTTTCATCGAAAAGCGAGACATTTTTCCGTTGTATAATTGACAATTTATCGCCAGTTATATGAGACCGCGGATATAGTTTATTTATTTTTTTATGTACCTAGTTCGATTTTCTCGCATGCTGGACAAAAATTCGAACTGATGCGCAACATCTTGGTCCTAAATCCTAATTTAGAAAAAAAATCAAATAATCAATTTTCTTAAATTTGTAAACCGAAATATGCATTCGCTTACGGATATACACTTACGAACCAAATAAATACTTATACAAGAATTTTGAAATTAAATAAAAACAAGAAAACTCGAAAGGTTTACATTCAACAATTCGAATTCAATAATTTACCAATTCTCTCGTTTTATAATTCAAGGATGAAAGTTTTTCTGAAAATTTTTATTTTTAAACAATGAAGGAACATTCATCATAAATTTAGCAACTTTTTTCAAGTCCGAAGTTCCTGAAACGCAACTCTCACCAAGCCTATACAAAAGATCTCGAGGAAACAGGAAATTATGAAGATCACCTTACTCGAATGTAAAAAATTCACGATAAACATTTCTTATTTAGCGTGAAAAGCATTCGGCGATAATGAAATTGACGTAAAAAGCTGTTTCATAAACATGTCGTTATCATTTGGGGATCCTAACGCACTGCACTGCACTCTTCATCTTTTCTTTGTTCTCCCTTATAAAGAAATTAACAGCCGTTACGCGCGACCTAACCCCGTAATTTGATGTGTTTTTTTTGCCAAGCGATATCACAGTGCTTTTTTTCAACTTGGGAACACAATATATACTACCTAGACCTACGTTAGATTCATTTTAGGTTCTTGTTGCATGCTACCTTCGTATTTGTTTTCACAAATAAATAAAAAACTGTTATTTTTAATAATTAAGAACAATTTTTATAGCGCAAAAATTACTCAGATTTCACCTTTCTTTTTGTACATAATTGTACCATACTATGTGTATGGTGAAATAATCCTTTAAAATTCACATACCAAAATGTATTCATCTTGTTTCAAATCTGCAGTACGTAAATAGGTACATCTACTTAAATAGCATTTAATCTAAGTAGGTAGGTTAGGTACTAGGCAATAGGTACCTAGCTAGCTACCTACCTAAATAGATTTATCTATGTATCTAAAAAACTTGTAATTTTTTGACGCCACAGCTATATGTTTTCAATTTTCACAAAAATTATTAAACCAGAAGTAATTTAAAAATTGGTGAAACGTGAAAGTTGAAAAAAAAACTGATAAAATTGTTGAAAGACGTTAACTATCGCAAAATAAAAAAATAAAATAAAAAAACACCCCCAGTAGCAATTACGGTCTATATACCCAAAACACTCTTTTCAAACGTCAACAACACGCGTCTCATTCTTTTTTTCGAACGAACCGAGAAAACTTTTTCGACTGAAAGCTGTTACAATATTAAAAGCTTAAACTGAGTAAATACCAACGCGTATTTTTTGAGATAGTATCGTTTTTAAATACTCGACGATAAAGGAATATTACAAAAAAAGAAGTTCACTACCTATCGCATACCCTGGAAGAATTCATTTGTATCAAATAAACTTACACAGATGAAAGAAATGCTAAACGTTATAAGCGATATTATGAAAGATAAAGAATAATTTAATACGATTTATACTTCTTAAATATCTCTAAAATTGCGCATTTTTAAAAGGTTATTGAAAAATTAAATTACAGTGCAAAAACATTAAGTACCTACCACCTACCTACTGTGAGTGGACAAGATGACGAAAAAGTTAGAAAGCTTGTTTCCAATTCGGGATATAATTGTTAAACTACTCGTAGACATTGCGAAGAAAAAATTTTTTAATGTCCACGACAAGACTCGAAATCCGTAAAATTCACGAAAATTTGAACAAAATGAATACCTACAATAACTTGATAGAATAAATAGACAATTCCCTGCAAGATGTTTTTCTGCGAATGAAACAGAGAGGGCAGATTTGAACAATCATTCTTGTAACAATATTCGAAGCATCACTAGTTTTAAATGTAAACTCCATATAGGTCATAAAAATTCAATTCAACCGCTTTCATATTTTTAAAATAGGTACCACAGTGCTTTAGAAATTGTTGTGCGAGCCAACGGCATTTTGATGTGTTGTTTCAAATTTATAAGAAGTGAGAAGCATTTCGAACATCTGCGTTTAGTTTTGAATGTTTTAAAACGAAAATTATACTTTTATACTAAAATATTATAGCTCAATCTACCATTATCCAACGGACGCGTTCATTTTTTAAACTACCAGAGTGAACTGTGCAGTTGGTAGGTGTGCTATTTGGAAAAACGTACTTTTTTAAATCGCCTTAATCGTTATTACCTGCGAAAAAATCTGCGAACAAGATGCAAGAAGAGCAATTTTCTCGAGGAATTGAAAATTTTAAATTTTATTAAGATTTTTGCATAAAAGAAGAAGCGAGTAAAATTTGAAAAAATAGAAACAATGAAATGAAAAGATTTTTTGAAAAGAAAAAAAATTATAACCGAATACTGGATATTTTTTTATGTAAATGTCCACATTGTGACATCTTGATACCTACCTCAAAAAATGAAGGGATGAGAGAAAGTAAAATCAAGATTTTTTCAAATTCAGCATAATGGGCAGTACCTATACCTACATGCATATAGTACCTAGACCTACAGAAAAATAAACTTTTTTACTATTGAGATTTTTTACCCAAGTTTGAAAATGAAGGCACTACAAAGCTTTAAAAAATAATTGATTGACAACATTGCATTCAAAAATTTAAAAACAAAAAAAACTCTAATTACATTGGAATGCCTACCTTTGAAATCGAAGGAGCTATAGCCAGAAGAAATTCACGAAATTATGTGAAAAGTTTGCCTATTTTTGAAAATGAAGGGGTTATGGTTTATTAAACTTTGAGAATAGAATACCTATTTTCAAATCTTGGCACCTTCATCTTCATTTCCAAACTTATGCAAATACATATAAAGTTCAAAATGTTTTATTTTTTCAGTGCTACCCAGCCTAACCAATCTCAATTTTATTTTCCTCTGCCTCTCAATTTTTGAGATAGGACACCATGAATAAATAATATTTTTTATTAATAGTAACCGGTTGTACTCAAATCTGAATTTTAATACGGTCCTACTGGGATCCTGAGAAACCCTGTAGGTATGCAGTACTCACAGAAAAAAAAAGGAAAGTATAGACCAACAAGATGAATACACTCAAAGTTGAAGGGACCATAGGCTTTTAAGAATTTACCATGCAGAACAAATTTTTTAAAACCTACACCTCTTCAATTTCGAGAATAGGCAACATGTTGCTCTATAATTTAGTTTTTATTGTTTCTCCGAGTACTACTTGATGTTACGATTAAGGGATTGCCTAGAATGTATCTATTAAATAATAAATGCGTATCCGTTGAAATTGATAATAATATTTTCAATTTATTTCAAGGAAGATAGTTAACGTTTCATCAAGATTTTTCATCAATTTTTTTTTTTTACAAATTTTTCTCCTATAATAGGTAGTTTTTCAGCTAAATTGTTAATAACTTTTTTACAATTTCTTTGTTCAAGTCTTTTCTTCAATTTTCATGAAAATTTTTATCAATTATTTTTCCCGAATTTTCCTTTAAAATTGTTTCCTTTTAAATTGTTAGGTAGTTGAACTTCTTTTCAAAGTTTTCGTCTAAATTTTTCTAAATTTTTTGCAAACTGTTTATTCAAATTTCTAGTAATTTTTATAAAAAACTTCTAGATTTTTCCCAAGTAAATTTTTAATTAAATTTTCCCACTATCTCTCACCTAACTATAAATTTTTATAAACATTTTTCCAAATTCTTAAAAATATTTTGCAAGCTCATTATTAATTTTTTTCTCAAAGAACGACATTGCTCTTATTTTTTTCTTTTCGATCGTGTGATTACTGATTGTGGAAATATTCAATCCCAGTAAGAATATTTTCCCAGTTCGATTTTTTTTCGTGTACAATCCTATTTTAGATTTTTTTCTACTTTAAAAGTTTCAAGCTCATTTAATTTTTAAAATAGGCTCCGTATTGATCTAAATGATTTCTGCTTGTCGTGGCAGGTGCTCTAATGATGTTACAATATGAACTTACACACCAAAAAAAAAAACGCCCAGTTTAAAAATTAGCCATTAGATATCCTCTGATGAGTAACACTTTAATTTTGTAACTCGGCACACTCTTTCTGAAAATCAAGTTTAATTAAAATGCAAAATTTAAAAAAATCAAACTGATACATTTCTCTGTTCCCTGCCATGGACCGCACTCTTTCAATTTTTATTTATAGCGTCAGTGAAGGTAACTTTGAATAATAACAACGTTCAGAATACAATTGAAACTCGAAACACACTTTCGAGAACAATACATATGAAAGCTTCAAAACGAGCGATTTTGTCCTACGTTACAAACCACATATGGCGAGTTCGACAGCTATTGAACCAACGATTGCGGTTACAACAAGACGAAGTTTTCTTCGACAGACACACCGCAAAGACTTATTTAGAGCAGATGTAAAATACCTGTTAATTCCTACCTCGACGTATTCATTCTCTTCTTCGGATCCATTTCCTTAAGGCTTTTGTCAGTTTGTTGACGTTAATTCACCTGTTACAGATGCTTAACGCGTAGTTTAATACACAACCCTGTCTTTATTCTCGATGAAAAAATTTTTTGACACATCTTCACGTTTCGATGCGCTTTTCTTTCATTACCAGAGCCTAATTTCAACATTTTTTATATTTAACAAATTTGTCCATGTTTTTTCAAAGGATTTCGACCCAAAGGAGGTATTCCGTCTGAGTAAGTACCTGGTAAAATAGAGGAATCCATTTTCTCTCCAAGTGATATTATAATTTTTCTCGTACTGTTTTTGTATACGCTGTTGTTATTATACGAACGTCATTTTATCCCTTTCCATTTATCATTCAGTATTTGTTTTCATGAGCTTTTTATTTTCAAATAACACCTACCTACCGCGTAAAAGGTACTTCACGAATGAAAACATCTTGGCAAAATTATCCGTGCGAAAGTACAAGTGCAGGAAATCGCTGACAAATTACCTAATATAATAAATTGTATAGAAAACGCGACAGATTTTTACTTCCAAGCATAACGTACCTACGTTTATAAAGGTTACCGCATTTTACTATAAACAGAAACACCCCAAAATACGAAGTAGATCTATTTTTTTATTTTTATTTTTTTTTTGGTGGAGTTAAAACCACTGCATTGCGAGTTCAACACCAAACTGTTGAAACTATTTTAATAATAACAATCGCCAAAAAATACTACTAATTCAGATTTTATTCTTTTAAATCTCTGGATGTCTGACGAGAGAAACAAGAAACCCAAAAAATGCTGCTCTCAAAAAAACGTGCCATTTACAACATCGTTATTTTCACAACTTTTATCACACCATCTTAACCATTTTTTCAAGTTAAGGGAAACTATGCTTCGACTTCGAGTAATGTTTTATCCTTAATTGTTATTCGGCTGACAGATGTTGCTGGTTTTTATTCTCATTACATTGTTTTTGTAGGTATTAAAATGCGAAAAAGAAAGAAACGAATTAGATTTTCTTTTAATCGTACTTTCGAATAATCAACATTGCGTACTTCTAAAAAAAAAGAAAAAAAAAAACGTGCAAAAATTCGCCTTGTGTTTCGGTTAGGTACTTTTAAAAAGTAAAAAAAAGAACAAGATTTTTTTCACTGAAAAATGGAAATTTTTTTTTCAGAACCATGATTATAATCGCAGCCATATGACTTTTTGATGTAAATGTTATAGATGATACACCCAGGTACCGAACCTGCATCCGATGAACATCGCTATAAAATTCGAAAACAAAAATGTTAATTAACCTACGTATAGTATTGAGAACTTATTTACATGTTTCTTTCTTCACCCAAATATTATAAAACGTGCTTACAAGTACATCGAGCGTATAACACATAGGTACATCTACCAACAATAAAAAAAATCTTATAAATTTTGTGTTAACAATATAATATTACAGCTAAATGTAAATTATAAATGAAAAAAAAGTAAGTATAAAATTCACAAAAAAAGAATATTTACCCCGAAATACCTCTCTTCGTTCTTCATTATTCCGTTCTCTCGTTTCCTACTGAGCTTTTTTTTTAAATAACAAAGACGTACTTACGTACGAAAAAAAAATAAATAATAAATAATTCATAAACGACGGAAAAAATCCCCTTAAAAAAACTAAGAGATCGAATAATAAGGTTAATGAAAAATTCAATTATTCCTGTTTTTTGAATAAGAAGATGAAACGGTATTTTGTAAATTTGAATTTTCTTTTAACGACAAGTCGAGCCGGGTAAAGGAAATGACATTATTATCAACTTCGGAAAAAAATACGAAAATTTTTTTTAAATAGAATTTTTGATAGATGTATTTTTAAACGAGGTAGAAAAAATCTTTCTTTCGAACCCGTAATAACAAAAGTCACCACACGTATTCGCACCGCACAATTTTAAATTATTTTGTTTTAAAATAGGCTAACGCATTGAAGTTTGACGAGGCATCTGAAAAAGGCCTCAGTGAGAACATTATGGATAAAAACGCGTATCGAGTAGAATACTTCATCCTCCAAAAAATTATCCTAAAAAGAATTAAGAAACCGTCCTCTCCCTAGTGAATGCAAACTGAGACTACGTATAGGAAAAAGAACTTTATTCAAAAAAATATGACGTGAAACCAAAAAAAATAGTAAGAAACGTTTGTGATTTTAGCCGACGACCAAAAAAGGCATCAGCACGACGACCATAGGTACTTTAATGGCTGGAAAATCATTTCCACGACTAAATCGTAGATTCCCGACAGTAAAAGGCTTACCCCGACCAAAAAAGTTTTCAAACGACGAAAGAATTTATTGAACGACAAATAAAAAAATTCACGACATGTTATTACTTTGAACTGCCATGTAAGGCAATGAACGACAATTTTTTTAGGTCAAAAAGTGACATTAAAGCGACGAAATTAAATGTAAAAAAAAGTATTAAATTTCGTTAAAAACAAGGTAAAAAAAACTCTAACGCAGTTTGCGTTAGAAGTGCTGATTTTCTGTATTTTTACT
>FIZV01020854.1:0-15328 GCA_900050545.1 Trionymus perrisii | reverse complement strand
TCTCGATTATACAGCAGCTCGCATTTGACCTCGTTCAAATCGGCTAATATCGGTTTGTTGCGTTCCGGTTCTACCGAATAGGTTTGTAACCATTGCATGGTACAGTCACATTGGAACGGATTATCTGCGACATAAAATTCTGGTAACATTTTACCGGCAGGTACGGAGGATATTCGTAGCGAATGAGGAGTTAGGATTTTCAACTGGTTTGAGACGAGATCGACTTTGGTAAGGTTGTATTTTTGGAAAAATGCGTAAGATTGAATCTTGGAGATTTGATTCTTGGCTAAATTCAAGGTTTGAACGTTATCAGGGATGGAACTGCCGGTGATCTCGCTTAGACGATTGTTACTGGCGTCGAATACGCTGAGTTGGAGTTGATTTTCGATCTCGAAATGGTTCCCAAGCTCGGTGATCTTGTTACCGTGAATGTCGAGCCATTGTAAACCGGTTGGAATCAAAGCGTAGTCGAACCATTCGAGGAAATTTTCTGAAATGTTTAACCAGACTAGATTCGGTAATTTGGAAAATAATCCGCCGACCTCGCTCAAGTAGTTGCCGTCGATACGTATAGCTACTACTTTCAAATTAGCGTCGAACGTGCCTTGATCGATTTTACGTATCTTGTTGTTGGATAAATTGATGATCTGCAATTCGGTGAGTTGATCGAAGACGCCTTTATGCACCTCGGTGATGTTATTCTCGGTCAAACGTAAACCAACCAGCTGATTCATGACCGGAAACGAGGTCAACAGTATTTGCGAAATTCGATTCGTACCCAAGTCTAGAGTTTTCAAGTTGGGAATATTCTTCAAAGCGACTGGAATATCGGTAAGCTCATTACCATTTAAATGCAGATCTTCCATATTTGTAGAATTATGGAAAGCATCCTCGTCGACGTAATTAATTTGATTATTATCCAAAGCCAACAACGTCAGCCCGGACAAACTAACGAATGTGAAACCGTCAATTCGTTTGATTTTATTATTCGACAATACCAATGTGGCTAGCTCATACAGAGATGCAAATGTATTGCCAGGTATCGAATGAATGGCGTTATTTTCTAAACGTAGTATTTGAAGTTGAAACAGGTCGCGGAACATGAACGAATCCAGTTTCGTTATATTATTGCCGGACAGGTTGAGTACGATTAATCGCGAAAGACCGGTAAAGGTAGCCGAATTAATCCATTCCTCGGTTAATTCGTTTTCTGATAAATCTAAGACTAGAAGTTTTCCCAAATCGTTGAATAATCCAGGAGCTAACATGGTTAAGGAATTATTCTGCAAATGTATTTCCTTTATTTGTCTCGTATAGGTAAATAGCTCGGGAGGCAAGTAGACTAGTTTGTTATGAGCGAGGTTCAGCACAGATAACGACGATAAGTTATCGAACGCGTGATCCGCAATCACTGTAATCGTATTATCCTGCAGGTAAAGCTCTTCCAACTGGGTCAAACGCGAGAAAACTTTCTGTGGTAACGAGTCGATGGTATTATTGGATAAATCCAACATACGAAGATTTTCGCCGCATTTCAACACCTCGTTATTTTCATTGAACATGAAATTTTCAATACTGGACAACTTATTGCGAGTCAGATTTAAGTAATGAAGATTCTGCAGCGGGCAAAAAACACCTTCCGGAAGACTGCGAATGTTATTGCAACTAAAATCGAGTCTCTCGAGTAGATGCAAATCATCGGCGAACGCATTCGGATACACTTCCAAACTCATTCCGGACCAATCGTCGTTGTGAGTGATGAAGGTGAGATTACGAAGTTGTCGAAGTCCGCGAAACGCACCCGCGGTCACATTACCGATTTTACAAAACTCGATAGATAAATCTCGAAGATCGATTAGCGTTTGAAAACTACCCGGATTCACGGAACTTTTAAAGAAGAACATTTCACTACACACTATTTTAAGTTTAACGGTATACTGAGGTTGTATCACACTCAAATTGGTTTTTTCGATTTCCGAATTTATGGTACGAAGTCGACACACCAACGCCACTTCCTGGTCATCGGGTAAATTGGCGGATACTTCTTGTTCGCCATCGGCCGTAACCGAATACCATTTACATTCGTCCGGCGCCTGATAACGGAGCGATTTTCCGGATATCATCAATAGCATGGTACCGACAATGGCTGCGAAAAACGCCGACGCCGAACCGGATTGCATGATTTAGACTTCCAAATTAATATCACGCGCGCAACGCATTTTTTTCTTACGTAAGACGTAAAAAAAGACACATAGAAATCGATCCGACGACTGGAGACCGATTTACATTCACCGACACATCATAGTTAGCACTTTTTTAACTCATCATGGTAACTCGTTTGAAAAAAACACTCGCGTAATTTGGCCGCGATCGCCGGTTTCGATGCGAATGACAGTAAAAAATAATAAACTCGAATCGAACATGTAACCATCGACACGACCAAACATACTACACATTGACAAGTTCACAACTAAATGCTCGACTCGTAAACTCGTTTCGTTTCGTTTCGTTTGCTAGGTCTACCCAAGAGATCTAACCTTCTGAAAACTAGAATCCCCCACCAACTCGGTCATCGCATCGGTAGACCGGCTGTTGACTGCGGGGTAAGGGTAATGTTTGAACCAGTACACTGCACACTTCACCCTGCTAAACGATGTTCCGTGTTCGACAAGCTGCATAATATGTATTTATCGCCTTCGCCTTGTGCAACGAGCAGAATTTATTTAAATATCGGTTCGGTTTGCGCCTTCAAATACGAACGTAGTAAAATATTCAGACACGTTTTGACGTTTTGGTAATTCATCGTCAGCGTCAAACCAACCACCGAGACTCTAGGATCCCACTGCGAATGTGCATGTGTGATGCAACGCATCCCTTGTTACGAATGTGTTTTTTCTTCAACTACCTGTACCTGTCTCCCTTGTACGAAGCGTGTGTATGTGAATCCTAAAGGGCTGCTAGAAATTAACCAGCATGTAGAATACAGCGATATATTTTATTTAAAAAAAAAAATGATTCCCCTTGTTTAACAAGACAGTGTGTTATTTTATTGTATAATTTATTTCTCACTAGGTTTATGTATTTTTTACTTTTCTGTCGGGCATAAATAAGTTTAGGTATGAGTATCTCCTTTCGGTTCAAATTATCTGTCGCGTTTGCACCTCTGATTCTTCGTGATTAAGGGATGAATCATAAATGGTTTTGACTTTTGACTGCTTATTCGAAAGAGAAATTACTTGAGATTCACGATCGCAGCTCGGACTGCCATCGATTGCGTGTTTTCGTTTAATTTCACGCTGTTTTTGTACAAATGTTTGACAACATCATCTCAAAGGGGTGAGATATTTTAGTTTAATTGAGTGTCTGAATGATTGGATGGAATTTTTGAAATGCAACCTCACACTGTGGGGTGATTTCTCGTGAACAAGTGGAATGGAAAGTTGCTGTTTCGGCACCTCGAATTTATAGGGGAACAATCAGGCCAGGCACACAGTTCGGCTGCAAAAAAAAGTATCGGGTTTTGCTAATTCGGCATTTTTGGTGTTAGATTCAGTAGTCAACATGCAATTTGCAATTCTTGATAGATTCCGATTTCAGGTTGACTTTCAAGTTTAATAGATTAGACTTTAATTTTTTCATATGCACGATTCGTTGAATTTTTTCAAAACGAGAACTAGATTTAAAAAATTAAAAAAAAATTACAAATTATTCAACGTTTTCAATTTGTTTTTCGATTTCAATATTTTTCAATTCTTTTAAGAAATAGATTTTTCAAAATGAGTTTTGTTTCCATTAAAAAAATATATAATCAAGTAACAAATAATTTTAGAAAATGAATTGAATTATTTCTTTGAAAATTTTGCTTCATTTCTGAATAAATTTCGATAAATTCGTACATTTCTTCAAAGGCAATGAAAAAAATTTCAAATAATTCAGTAATGAAAGATTTTTGAAAATTTTTAAAAATGAATTACTATTGAATTTAATAAAAATCAAAGATTAACGGAAAGTTTTTCAAAATTTTTATTTTTTCATTTAAAAAAAGAAAAAAAGAAAAAAAACTTTTTTAACATTCAATTTTTTTATACAAAAAAAAATCATTAATTTCTTTAATTGATCGATTTAATATTTCAAAAAAATATTTATCCACTATTTTCAATTTTTTTTAGTTAGCTATTATTTTTTAAGAAAATGAAATGATCATAACTTCATAAGAACAAATTCATTGATTCCTTCGAAAGAGAAATTTAAAAAAAAATGTCTGTTCAGTGTTCTTAATTTTTCATCTATTGGAACATTCTAAAAAAAAAAAATTAAAAAAATTATGGATCATTTTTTTGATTTTTTTTGAAAATGAATACCTAATTTTTTTTTTTTGAAGATTTTTCATACTTTTTCCTACTGCCGAATTAGTTTATTTCCTCAAATACTTAAATATGTAAAAATTTGAAGAATAGCCTATTAAATAATAGATTTATGCAGTGTTTTTATCAATTTTAATATTTTTTAAAATAAAAACCTAAAAAAAAATTTAGTTTGAAGTTTTATGCGACGGAATAGTGAATTCTAGAGAAAATTGAAAAAAGAATCTTCCGTTTCTGGGTTCTGAAACCCTGTACTGTTAAAATTTCGTGTTATGCCCAACACAGGCGTAACTGCAGATTGTGCCAATAGTGCTAAAAAAAACTTATATTTATATTGATAATTGTTTTCTATTCTTTCAAAAAAACATCGCCATTTTAAAAAAATCTTAATTAAAAAAAAAAAAAAATTGCAGAAATTTTTTTAAAAACTTTTATAAGAGGAATAATTGTAATTTGTTTTAGAAAAGATTTTAATTTATTAGTATCAATTCTTTTGGATAAAATCTCTCAACTTTTTTACAGTGAAAATTTTTTAAATTTTTAGAAAAAAATTTCTGAATTTTCCTCAAATGAAAAATAATGCTTAGTTCGTAGGTAGTCACCTTAATTTTTTTGGAGTCAGCGTATTTTTTTCATTTTTTTGAAATAAAGAAAGGGTTGAAAAAGTGCATTCAATTTTTCGGAAGAAAAAATATTTTAAATTTTTCCTTCGAAAAAATCTGTTTTTTTTTTTTTTTTTATTCTAGAAAGAAAACTTTTTTATAAGAAACAAAAAATTTTTATGTTTTTCCGAAGTAAAAAGACTTTCAATGTTTTCCAGAAAAAATCTGTTATTTATACTTTGAGAAAAAGTCTCAATTTAAAAAAAAAACGACTCATTTTTTTGAAAAAAAAGTGTTTTATTAAATTCTTGCGACGGAAATTTTTTTAATTTTTCGAAGAACAAAAAATTTTATTTTTCTCTTAATTCTTTTGAAGAAAAGAAACTATTAATTTTTTCTTTGACTGAATTATTGTGAAATAAAAAAAATATTTTATTTTTTTGGAAAAAGAAACTAATCCTCACATTCAATGTTGAAAAATTTTCAACTCGACAACCCTTTCGAAATATAAATCGAGCTACTCCTTAGAAAATCCAAGTTTCCGCCTCTGAAACTGGCACAATGTAATGAAAAGATCTAGTTACTCTTGCAAGTATGTTACCTACCAATCAGAATCTGTGTAGCTAAAAAATGGTTGAAGACAGATTAGCATTTTTTGGCACCTTTTCTTACCCTCCTTCCACTCTATTGCACTTTTTACGATTTCCATTTGGCAACACTACTTTTATTTCCAACGTGACTTTCGTAATTACTTGTACAATAATTTTGTTTGCAACTTCTGTAACAATTATAAGAATTATTTCGTACATATTTCTGTCAAAGAATAAGCATTTATCTACGAGTACGTATCCGTGGGGCATGAAAGAACGGTTACGTAGGTCGTAGAACAATAACACCATATTTAACTCTTCTGTCCTATCCTCAAACGATACTAAATGAGTATAAAATTTTATAGAAAATTTTCTTGTTAGGTACTCTGACTGATGGTGGGCTCGGTGACTGGCGAGGTAGGAAGAAAGAGGAAAGACAGAAAGGCAATCATACTCGAAGAAAAAGTGTTAACCAACGATTATTCATATTAATGACAAATCGTCTCGTCGCTCGTAGTTTCTCTCCGGTGATGTTCTAATTTGAACCAATTATGCGTTAACTATGAATAATATTTCATTCGGAATTACTTTTTTTGATAAGTCTTTAAACGGATGTTAGGACTTGCGGTGATATTTTTCCTGATTTTTGTTCCATTTTTCAGGGATTGTCCAAAATGACAAAGTGTTTGCGGATTGCGTCGCAATTTATATAAATATAATCCTACTTTTTCTACATTCGGTGTAGGTATCTTGTCGAGCAAGAATCCCGAACTGAAATTAATTTCAACCCTCTAAGTAAATAATATATTATGAGACGATGATTATCTCATATCGAGATGACGCTGACGTACGTCAACTAATCATTCAACAATTTGTAAACTTTACAAGCTTAATAAGCACCTAGCTACCTTCGTATTTATTGAGTCAGGTTGAATATTCCTCATTTTTGTTGGTTTTTTTCCTCGTCGGTATGTAATTTTTTTTGTTTCAAGTTTTGACAAACAAGCCGATTATTTATTGTGACATGTACAATTACGGTCGAATTTTGTGTAAAAAAGTGTCCTTTTTTTTGAACCCTTAAGGAAACATTAAATCATCGGGCACGCCTGACTCGTATTCGGATAGTTTTAAAATAAATATACGTATACCCTGCGCGCTGGTTATAGGACGCCCTTCCGGTCGTACGTATTAGATGTGCGGCTGATACGGTACCGGGCTATTTTTTATATTTACATTAAAACACAATCAATAAATCTAATATTAAGAAGTCGCCGTGTTTTACGCTATAATTTAGTTTAAATTGCCGTCTCAAACTACCAGTTCCATTGCATATGATTACCAAGAGCAGACTGCGTTGCCCTACAGCATCTAGAACCGGATACCAAATTATTTGTTAAAGGATGTATTCGGCTCGTTATTGTTGTACTGTGTGCTTTTTTTTCGCCGACTACACCAATAAAATGGTATTTTGTACGGAATTTTTTTCACGTATTCGACGTTTTCGTCAGATGCGAAAGGTTTTGCAACCGTTTTAGGTGTAACGGAAGCCGGTTCGGTTAATTGATAGATTTGATTAGAGCTTTCATTCTGTCATATAGTAATTATAGAATGATTAATTTTTCTGTTACAGGTACGGAATTTTTTTTTCATTCTTCAATCGTGTGGTAATGTTTGAAAAATGAGCGAAACGTGTGTTATACGGACACTTTGTGGTCGAACGTTCAGTATAGAGCAGTTTTCAAGATTAATTAATACGTAACTGGCCATGGCCAGGCCACGTTACCTATAACTTATCGTATAGAGTCGTTGAAAAAGATCCGCCATTCTATAAATCTGAGTTATTGCCGGAGTCCGAGGTATGTATGTATATCTGCCTACCTATGAACTATAGTCGACTGTTGCCAATTATCACGAGGTGTAGTTTTATGATATGGTTTCTACATCGATATAAGTCCCTTTTTTATTTTGTAAGCTCGAGACTTGGTATGGGGTAAAAGCGAGCTGCCCTTAAAAAAGTAAAGGTATCGCAAATTGAGTTAACAGAGGAGAAAGGGTTAAATTTTTCTGTTTTTTTGTTAATTATTCATAATGTTGATAATGGATTTGAAACGATTATTTTAGTTTTGTTAAAATAATAATATTCAAATTTTATTCAAAAAAACATTTTTTTAGTCAATTTCGTTAAAGAACAATTAGGTATCTATTTTACATTTTTGCAGTGTATAAAATTTTCAAATATGGCACAGCGATTTTTTACAAAATTTATTTTTCTACTATAGTACACCTAGGTATCTTACCTACCATATTATTGGCTAAAAATTTTATGAAATTAGTTTTTTCAAATTTTGTGTAAAATTAATTTCTCCAAAATTAGTGGAAAAATGAAATCTTGGGAATTTTTTGCTAAACTGTTTTTTGAACATTTTATGCGTAATTTTTTTTCAAATTTTATTTAAACACCACTTTTAAAAATTGTTCCGAAATGATTACATACTTAAAATTTTGTACAAAATTTAACTTTTCTCCTTTTTGTGAAAAAAATAATTTTTTGGGGCAAAATTTACACTTGAATAACCAATTTTGTAAATTCTGTATTGCGAAATCGGTTTTCCTGTAGATACTTTGTGCAAAATTAAAATTTTCCTTAGTCATTTTTTAGAAATTTTGTGAAAAATTAACATTTCCAAAAATTTTGTGCAAAATAAAATTTTTTCAATTTTTTTCTAATTATTTTCTTAAAATTTTGAGAAAAAATATTTTTTTAAACGTTTCCATGACAATTTTTTGAAATTGTTGCCAAATTGATTCTATATAATCTTGAAGAAAATATTTTAAAAACTTTTGTACAAAATGAAATTTTTTTCTAAAATTTTTGAATAGTTGATTTTTCCTTTATTCCTGTGTATATTGCTTGGAAAATCAATTTTTTTTAATTTTTTGCCAAATTGATTTTTAAATCTTGTAATTTTTTTTAATTTGCGTAAAATAAATTTTTTTACATTTTGTACCTACCAATTTTTTGTAATCCTGTACGAAATTTAATTTTAAATTCTCTGCCAAATTACTTTTCTTGAATTTTGTGCAAAATTAAACTTTTCCAAATTTTTTAAAAATTCATTGTTCAAAAATTTTGTAAAAAATTAACATTTTCTAAAAATTTAAATTTTTTTTTTTCAATTTTGAGCGAAACTATTTTTGAAATTTTTTTTGAAATTTTGTGCAGAATGAAATTCTTCTTAAATTTTCTAATTATTCTTCAATTTTGAAAATTTAAAGAAAAATTAAGAAAAAAACTGAATTTTTCTAAATTTTTTGTCAAAATAATTTTCTGTAATTTTGTAAAAAATCAAATTTTTCAGATTTTTCAAAAATTGGTTTATCAAAATTTTTTGTAAAAAATTAAGATTTTCTAAAACTTTTTGCAAAATGAAATTTTTCTAAAATTGCTCCAAAAATAAATTTCCGATAATGTGAGATTTTTCTAAAAGAATTTCCTGAATTAAATTATTCTATAATTTATGCCAAATTCATTTTTATTTCATTTTTGAGTAGATTTATTACATTTTTAAAAGCAAAATTTTGTGCAAATTTTAAACAAAGTTACTAAGGATTTTTTAATTTTGTAGGTACATAAAAAAAATTGAAAAAAATTTAATTTTTTTAAAAATTTTGCCGAAATATTATACGCTCAAACATAATTTTTATATCTTATTCAAAATAAATTATTTTTGAAATTTTTTTTCAGCCTTAATTTGTCTAAAGTTTTTGCCGAATTGATTTTTCAAAATTTGTGCAAAAGCATAATTTTTTCAATTTATTACAATGATTTTTTTTTTAATTTTGTACAAAATCATTTTTTATTCCTGCAAAATTGAATTTTTGAAGAATTTTTGCTGAATTCTGTACAAACAGAAAAGTAAGTTTCTCAAAATCCCTCCCAAAATAATTCTTACGAATTTTAAAAATTTTGGCAACGTTGATTTTTTCCCATTTTTAAAAAAATTTAAATTTTTTTTTTTTTTTTTTAATTTTTGACCCAGTTTGAAATTTAAGTATTTTTCTAAATTTTGTGCAAAATTATTATCTTTTATTTTTGAGGAAAATTAATTTTTCTGAATTTTAGCGCTAAATCAGTTTTTATAAATTTTATGCAAATAAACACAATTTTTTAAAACTGTGTTTTGAAAATCAAATTCCAAAACTCGATTTGTCCATTCTCTTGCAAATAAAATATATAATGCAATACTCAGGATGTGTGTAGGAATCTTTGTGATGCAATTCCATGTCAAAAAAGACACCACCCGGTTTTTTGCTCTGCCCACTACAAAGATACATTGCTTGTACTAATGATTTCGCGCCTTTAACTCCTGCAATTTGTACACGTAGGGTTCCCAGTCAGTCGACAGCAAAAGCGAAATCGTTCCTTTGCAGGTACTTTAGTTCTCGCGTGAAAAAAACCTTTACACTAAGTTCGAGGCTTCGAGGCGACACAATGATCTGAAAATCGATGTTGGAGTTGCAAAGCGTAGCGTATCTCGGTCGAAGTATAATACCTAATGAAAATGGAAGCGTATACGCGATTGTTTCTTATAAACCGATGTGATTATGTGCTAAAAAGAAAACAGCGCGGCGTAAGGCTTAATGATGGATTTTTTGGTCTCTGAAAGGCCACCCTTGTGTCGAGTCGACTTTCCTACCAAACTGTCGAAATATAATCTTACCATTTAGGTAGACGTTCTACCTTGGTATGGCTCGTTCGCTGGTTAATACTACGTCGCGTCATTTGTATAGATGCATTTCGCGTACACCATCGTTCATTAATCACAGAATAGAAAACAATAAGAGAATGGAAAGGAACGCGATGATGTTGGTAGAAAAAGAACGGGTCGCGAACGCGGCAACGTCTGTAAAGCCGAACTGACTTGACTAATGTATTATTGTAGGTAACGTGTTGTCGTGGCCTTTTGTCATATGATGAAAAATTCCAGCATCGTTTTTTTCCATTTACTTATACTTTCTGTAATGTTATACATCCATTCCATATATGTAGAGATACGTAAGTAACTTTTCGTAAATATTTTCGTACATGATGTCGCCCTATTCTCACAGTATACACACAACGAGAGAAAAAAACCATAGCGTCATTGCCTAAATGAAAGAATACAAATTAATGAAGAATACAGCATAACGGTATCGATATTTTGATGACTTGTTAGATAGAAATATTGATTATATAGTAAAATAAGGTAAGCGGGTTAATGGCCAGAGGTCGTGGAATCGCCAACAATCGCTAGTAATAATCGCTAGACGAGAAAAAAATCTAAAGAACGAAGCCGCGAAGCGCATCGCACAAATAAGATATAACAGATATATTACAAACGACTAGGGCCATATTTGAAGATTGAAAATCACGTACAGGTTAATTTTAGCAACGAATACGAATAATTCATCGGAATACTTACCAGCGTAAGCAAAACCCAACGCATAGTTTGTATTATTATTCAGGTACCCGAGATTCCGATTTATTAGCGTATTCCATCTTCTTCGAATCTCCAATGTATAGAAATTAACGGAATTTCTTAATACCTAACCCATTTTTTATTCACGATGAAAAGTAAAAAGTTGTGCACTGTGCTCGCTGCCTTGTACCGCATGATACTTATACTTGCTCAATATGCAGGCAACTTATTCGGCTATACTGAATATGAAGTATTGATTAATATTTGGTTTATTAGTTAAAATGTTCTAGAAAATTGTGCAAAATGTAAAAAAATTAATTTGGTAAAAAATATAAGAAATGATTTTATACGAAACTCAGAAGAATAGTAACTTTTTCAATTCGGCACAAAATTTATGCTGACAATTAATTTGTCAGAAAATTAAAAAAAAAAAACAATAATTTGACGGAAAATTAAAAAAAAAATGAGCTTGCAGTCTGTTGAGAAAAATTATTTTTGAACTAAACTTTAAAAACAGTTTAGCACTAAGTTAGTCAAAGTTGATATTAAAATAAGTTAAAAAACAATTTTGCCCTGGAAGGTCATGTATACCCCTACAGTATACAGATTTTAAAGTTTTAGTTCCAATACTCACGTATCCTCTTCGTCACCAATTTCGGTGACGAAGAGGCTACGCGAGTATATAAAACGTGACGTAGGGGTACCGTTTGCAATTGCTACCGTTTTTTTGTATAAACTTTATACACGTAAATCAAGTGGGGAAAAGAGTAGAAGCACTATTACAACTGTGCTGGTAACGAATATGAAAGATAAACACCACTGGAGGCATTTTAAAGCATGGTGACGAAAACGTACTGTCTATATACGGTGACGTCGAGGATACGTAGGTAGATATATACGAATATATATATATATATATATTGACAATGAAATATATGGTGAAATTTTTTTTCACCGAATTAATTGCAGCACACCGCCAAAACGTGCCATTACATGTAGAAAAAAGATTCCCAAAGTTTCATCCCCCTAATTCAATATTAACCCGTGCCTCAAAGCACTCAAAGTTGAGAGAGCAACTCCCGAGCGCGTAGCCATGCTTCCACCCACGGCGCGCGGCGGCGAGTTCTAGTTGTTCGCGATCGCTTCCTCATCGTTACGGGCCACATAAAATGATTTTGACAACTAAAGGATATAAGCTGTTTGTATTTAAAGCGTCTGAGAAGCCAAATATAAATTGTTTAAATTTCAGTAACGCTAGAGAACACCATATGTATCGTAGAAAGATTAATACATAGGTAGGGTACCTATTGCATCATATTATACTGCAGTTAGCGGTGTTGCAATCGTATTAGGTTTCTCACACTGTCGTGTACATATAAGTGGGGGGTGTTCGATGTAATGTAGATAAGCTTCGAACTTGCACGCATTGTAATCATTTAAAGCGTGTATGTAAGAGCAGTTGAGTACACGAGTTAAGTGTTAGGTACCTATGCCTACCAAGTTTTTTTAAATGTAAAATTGTTTAATTTGATAAATTTAATTCAAATAGACATGCCTCGTAAAACAATTTACATTGTTGGTAAAACAAAAAAAGAGCTTACAGGAGCAAAGTTGCCATCAGGGCGTGAATGCCTCAGTGTTGTGTTTTATAAAACAAGAAATTTGAATTATACATTGAACACTAGCATTAAATCAGTAGTTGAAGAATGTATGCGATTTTGGGAAAAAGGCCGAATACCAACGAGTGGCGTGTCGTACTGTACGAAGAAATTACAAAAATTGTATGAAACTTGGAGGCGTTTAGAAAGAAATAAGAGTCGAAAATCTGATGCACAAATGAAAAAGGTTGAGGAATTTGACAAGACTTTGAATAATTTGTTCGATATTGCCCACAAAGATGCCGATCGTCTTATAAAAAACGATGAGGATATAAATTTTTTGGCGTTACAAAGGAAACCCGGTCGTCCAGGCTGTATGATGGGAATTGATCTCAATTTAGTGAAAAAAGAAGCTAGAAAACTCGACAGAGATGAAAAACAACAAGCTCGAAAAAGAAGGGCAGACTCCGAAGCTGAATTAATTGAATCAGGTAGGCATCAATTAGCATATAATTGCAACATAGAATTGATAGGTAAAGTTGATCGGTTTTCATTTTTTAGTTCCTATCGACGTCTCGGAAAATTCATCAGATTCGAACATGTCTTTATCAGATAATTCTTCGTTGAATTATCCCCCGGTCGAGCCTCACTTTCAGACACCAAGAGCTAAAAAAAATTTGTACACCCCTCGTCTATGTGCGGCTTTGGATAAAGCAAAAGTAAGAGATCGTGATTCGGTTCACATTGTAACTGCCTGCTTAGAAGCGCTGAACGTAAATCCGGATGAATACATTATCAATCGCGAGTCGTTTCGAGTCAATCGTCAAGAATGTCGATTACATATTGCGAAACAAATTAGAACTGATTTTAGCGAGCTTGCTACTGATTATTTGTTGGTTCACTGGGACAGTAAGTTGTTACCGAATATCACAGGCAATGATAAAATTGACAGGTTACCGGTTGTGGTAACAGGCCCTAATATTGATCAGCTGTTAGCAGTACCTCAAATCCCTTCATCAACGGGATTAGAAATGGCTTCTGCGGTATTTGATACCTTAGATGATTGGAATCTTACCACAAAGATACAAGGTTGCGTATTTGATACCACGGCGTCAAACAGCGGCCGCATACAAGGGGCGTGTACTTTACTCGAACAGAAGCTCGGCAGAGATATTTTATTTTTTGCTTGTAGGCACCATATTATGGAACTTGTCTTAAAAGCTGCCGTTAGTGAAATGAAATTATTCGTTTCTTCTTGTCCCGAAATCCTTTTGTTTAAGAAATTCAAAGAAGCCTGGCCTTCAAATTCAAAATAAGGAAACCCGGAGCCTACCATCAAGCTCGCTGGATGGCGAAATCATTATACTGTTTAAAGATATTTCTTTTCAGAAGCCAATTTAAATTGTCTAAAAAAGAAGACTCGGCAATAGCTAGGATCGTAATTTTTCTAATAAAAATTTATATTAAACCGTGGACGTTGGCACCTCGACCATCTCTCGCAACAATCAACGATATTGAGCTCATGAGGAATCTTGTACTTTTTGATGAAGATGAAGCGGTAAAGAACGCGTGTATTAAAAAAATTTTGAACCACTTGTGGTATCTCAATGAAGAATTAGCTGTGTTTTCTATATTTAATGACGATTTACCCAACGATGTAAAAAAACGAATGGCCGAAATTATCAAGACAACTGAAAACAATCTAAGAACGCATAGCAAAGCAAACAACTCAGAATCCGAAGAAGAGATGGAATTTCAAGAAACAGACGAAGTTCAATCAGACGATGAAAATCCGGACGAAGCCACGTGCAAAAAAATTGATTTAAAAATTCATAATCTTACGAGTTTCTTGAATAGCGATCTGCCAGCATCATTATTGGGTCCCAATTCAAAAAATGTTTTTAAAAAACTCAACCTTGATTTACAATTTTTGGACGTCGATCCCGCGGAATGGCCAGAAAACCCAGGATTTATTTCAGCAAAAAAGAAAATTGATTCGCTGAAAATCGTAAACGATACGGCTGAGCGAGCAGTGAAACTAATATGGAAGAGTTTAATGAAAAATTAACTAAAAATGAAAATCAGAAACAGTTTGTAATGCAGGTAAGTTTATTGGAACAAAAATATCGCATTAAATCAGGTAGTAGTATATAAAAATAATTTTTTGAGATAGGTACCTACAATAATTTTAATTTTAACCTGATAATTTTTTTTGTTATGCTCGGTGGAATTAGATCGCGATTCTATAAAGATGGGATACGGGATAGGTATTAAATGGAAATGTTTATGTTGATTATTGCAGGTTGTTAAAAAATTCCGTGAAAAATATTCCAATAAAAAAAAAAAAGAATTAAAAGAAGAATTTTATCCAAAGACGAAGAAGAATTAAAAACTTAATTTTTTGTATTACTTATTAAATTTTTTTAAAACGATTTTTTAAAATTATTAAAATTTTAAAATCTACTAGGGGCTTCGCCCCTGGCCGCTTCGCGGCCCAACCCTAAGCGTTGTTCTCTATTACTTACCCTAAAATACATATTTAGAAAATATAAAAATTAATTTTTTTACAATTGTAGATAGTTACCAAACTCCAATTGCCGAAAAAAATTTAAAATTATTATGAAAAACAAAATATTACAATTTTTTCGAAAGTTTTCTCAAAATTTCCGCCCCCCCCTTCCCCGGGCAAAGCTCATGTTTCAGGAACTTAATATT
>FIZV01020843.1:0-13743 GCA_900050545.1 Trionymus perrisii | reverse complement strand
AGACCAGCTGTTCATTAAATTTTATCTATTCCCAAACCACCTGCCGAAATTTTCTCTGTTAAAATAAGACCAGCTGTTTTATTTTGAAGGCCAGCTTTGTAATTTTTTTTTTCAAAAGAAGGCCAGCTGTTTTTAAAACCAGGATGCGCGCGCATCTCAAAACTGAATTTCATTTTGATTTTAATATATAGAGAGATGAGGAGCTCAGGATCAAAATTCACATTTGACACCAAAAATGGAAAGTCGTTTTTTTTGCGGATTCTTATAGGGGATTTGGAGCTCTACAACTTACCACACCTGATTTTCAAGTTTCATCCCCCTTCACGCCAGAATCTTGCCTTGAAAACCAAGTCTGGAGTAAAAACTCAAATTTCTGGCCTCTAGGGAAGTAAAACTTGAAAATCAGGGTTGGTACGTTGTAGATTTCTAAATTCCATATTAAAATCCGCAAAGAAGCCAGTTCGTTCAAAACCATTCGAGATATTGAAAAAAAATGTGTTTTCTTAGTAAATCAGTTTTTCATGGTTCCTGAAAAATTTTGTAAAGTGGATACTGTGAGTTTTGATTCTGAGGTGTTCAATTGTTAATAAGTAAAATGAATAAATTTTTAAAAATATTTCTTTCAATAAAATAATCGTTCACGAACGAATAAATCTTCTACTAAAATTTTTAAGAAAATTTTTCTTCATCATAATTTATGTATCTAAATGAGTTTAAGTCATTTTTGGAATAATTTTTCTTCTAGTTTAGAACGAACAAAACAATCGAATCTCTAGACTCATCAAGAACGATTCGTCCAAACACCGAATCTTTTGAAATCTTTTCGTAAAAAAATCCGTCTGTTATTTTGAACAAGAACATTTTTTCAGAATATAATCCAAAAATACAAATTCACGAATCGAATCGCTCAAAAGGAGCCCTCTCATTGCCTCCTTCATTCTATATGCTTCCATTAACTTGAAATTCTGTACAGATTCATTTTCGTAATCGAATCGAACAAAAACGAAATCAGCGAAGACTACTATACCACGGTCAAGAATTCATTTCTGGATTACGTTTTATCAGATCCGCAAAATCGACACATATTAGGAATTAAAGAGCGTATTTTAACATTTCCTGTGTTCGTGATTAGGGCACCGGTATCGTGGCATCAAAGCGTATTGAGCGGAAAAAATTCCATGAGGCATAATCTATTTCCTTGTCATATGATTCTCAGGCAATTAGCACATCTCTGGTTTCAAAAGTAAGTCGGCCGGAAAATTTCCACATTTTGCAAGACTCTTTTCCGAGACTTTATAGGTAAACCCAGGATGATAAAAAGAAAAGAGAACTTGATTCAAACCTCGCAAAATTTTAAAAAATCGAATTAAGGTTATTAAATTTGAATGAGAAAGTAGAGTACCTAACCTATGCTAACACGAAACTAACCCCGGGAAATTAGCTATACGCTAGCATCATTTACGCTAGCGTCAATAGAGCATTTCCACTTCGGTTACATACCCTTCGCGCCGCGCCGAATCGGTTGGCGGACAAACGAAGTGCAGCATGTTTACGCGATATGGAAAAACGCCAATTTTTGAAAATTGAGTAAAAATTGAGTAATTAAGCTATCGAGTAGATTTTAATTATTTTAGGATAAAGTTTTGTCTTTTCTCTTGAGAAATTTTGAGGAAAAAAAAGTGAAAGTAAAAAAAATATTACAAGTATAAGTTTGTCCTCGCTATGACGCTATGTAACGGCGCAGTAATGGTGTTTTGATATATGCAACCCCTCATACACTTGAATGGAAAATGGACTTCTCCTCATCCTCATCAAACTCGTTATGCAACCAAATCAACATTATTGCAATTTGAGATGTCATGTCTATGCAGTCTATGTCATGTCAATCAGTCAATCCACTCTTATCATAGCTAATCATAGCAGATAAAAGTAGATGAAAGCAGAATTGAAACCTATGGTCATGGTACTTTGTAGTTACAGTTTAGTCATTAAAATTGAAAGCAACAGAGTGGGGCAAATCTTTTGTGTATTTTATACGGGCATAAAAAATATCAACTTACTTGATCATTGAAGGTTTTGATCATAGATGGCAAAGTGATCCGTTTCAAATTTTATTATCTTATCGCTCAGTATAAAGTTCAGTCTTCATTCTTAAAACATGTTGAAGCTTGTCAAGTTCCAGTTACTTCGTAAAACCATAAGGTAATAAATAAGAAAACTTGATTGTTACGTTTGATAAAAGGTTATAGATACAACAATGTTCAAAATATAATTTAATTTAATTTCTTGTAGAGCTCCAAATGTACAAATTTCTCAAGCGATATCGCATTACTATTCTACCGACGGTAACAATGTACTACCTCCGCCCGTTCTTTCCAACCAGAAAGTTAAACAATGTAATTATTCATCGATTCGTCAAGAAATATTTTTTATAGTACCTAATTCTCTTGGTGATACTTTACAGTACGTGATAAAATGATGGAGCTGATGGGAATAACCAGGGGATACCAACCGCTGAGCTTCAATCAAAATCGTAATCATTTATTGCAATATTTGCCTTCGTCTCAAAACGAATTACCTACTCGTTGTATGCAGGTCTATACTGAAATGCGAATGTATGTACCATTCATAAAACATCTGTAACGAAAAGTTTCATGTACTATTTCAGGACAGCTTCGACGATGCTTTGATTCCTCTGAGTTCCGATTACGATTTACAAGACAAATATGTAACGTATTTAGGATACATAAGATTAGGACGAGTCATGGAAGATATGGATTTCTTCGCTGGTATGTTGGGAATGAAATCAATGCCATTACGGAGTTGTTGACTCACGTTGTCATTACATTTTAGTCTGGTGCGCTATGAAGCACTTGAAAAATCCGAAACAAACTGCGGATCAGCCTACTCCCTACGTTATCGTCACTGTTCTCGTAGACGAAGTACAGTTCACTCAAATAACGCCAAAGGTATGGTACATAATAATCACAAAAATTATACAAATATAACGCAAGTGTTACTCATCACTATTTTTTTATATTTAGCCCAATAAAGATATTCGAATTTCGGGTAAAGTGACATGGGCTGGAAAAACATCGATGGAAGTAACTGTATGGTTAGAGCAAGACATTGAAGGAACCTGGCAACGTATAACTTGCGCCGTATTCGTAATGGTAGCTCGAAACTCAACCAATACTGGCCCAGCATTTGTCAATAAGCTGGTTCCGAATGGCGAACGAGAAGAAGAAATTTATAAACGAGCAGAGGGTTGGTATTCAATCAAATGTAGTTAAGATCTCGTAAGATTACCACCTGAAATCGTACTTCAATTATTCATGTATAGCCCGTGCATTACGTCGCAAGACGGAGAAAACTGGTAATTTAATTAATAAACAACCGACGCCCGAAGAACAAACTTTGATATATGATTTATTCATCCGTACCGTTGATTTAACTGATCCTTTACTTGGCCGAAGAATTTTACCTCAAGGGTGCATCTGGGTAGAAGATACAGCTATGGTTACCAATATATTTTCTCATCCTGAGGTGAGTCGATGTTTTTTCCAAACTTTATCCTCGTTGTTAGAACTGATAAAAAATAATGTAACGAATTTCTGATCGCAGGATAGAAATTTTCATAATAAAGTATTCGGCGGATTTCTAATGAGACAAGCTTTGGAACTTGGTTGGCTTACTGCTTATCAACATAGGTACATACCTATTTTTCATGCATTTCAAACAGAGAGATGATTGTGAATGATTTCATTTTTTGGTGTTTCGATACGAACGAACGATGATTGAAAATTATGTTTTATGTTTGCTTTCGTAATCGTAAAATTATTATCGTTCGCTTGAATTGAAATTCTCTTCATAGTGATTATGTCCACGGATGAATTTATTCACATGAATAATTTTACGCGAACATCAAGGTTATTGTTTTAACTTCCCAATGTTGGTTATGTGTTATGTGACTCGTAATACAAAAGTTTCAAAGTTTCACATGTGCCATTCTACTCACCTAACACATGCTTTAAAAGTTCTGTTGTTTCTGATAATTTTTATTATTTTTTAATTAATGAGTCATGGACGAATTCGAAATATTTTAATTTAAAAATAAAATTGCGACCCCCCCCCCCCAAAAAAATGTCCATGGCCGGGAACTTAGCAGTAGGCCGGGTTTTCAAGCTGCGCCCAAAATTTTTAAAGTGAAAATATGAGCTACACCATTAAAAACTCAGTAATTTTTTTTATTATGCATATAAAACATATCTCAATTTTTTTTGAGTCTGGATAAAAAATTCTTGGTTGTTTTGAAAAATAAAATTTCAATTTTTTAAGAAAAAAACTTCCTGTTTTTCATACCTCCCTCCCCGCCTCAGAAAAAAATTGTCATCTTTTTGGTGAATGATTTTTCATAAGAATAAATCGTTCAAGTAATCAAAACATTTTATAATTGTTGTACTAAAAAATACTTGTAAAAATTTGCCATTTTTTAAAATAAAAAATCTTAATTTTTTGTCTCAATTTTCAGAATGAAAATTTTCTTTAATTTTCAGAGCACTTAATTACCTAAAAAAAAAAACAACAAATTTCTTAGAGTAGACAATTTTATAATTTTTTTCGCAAAAAAGAAAGGTCAAAAATTTTATCTTCTTTTTTTTCTTTCTTTAGAAAAAAAGTGAAACTTTCAAATTGAAAAATTAAAGCGTAAATAACTTATTGCTCAACGATTTAAAAAAAAAAACTAATTCCTATTAATTCAATTTAGCAAGCACAGGCCAGCCTTACGTTACATAAGCGATATCACTTTCAAACAACCCGTAAATGTAGGTTCTCTTCTGAGACTGACCGGACAAGTGAGTTTGCTTCCATCTTACCTCATCGATATTCTCAACAAAAAAATAACACAACCTTCTCGTTCAATTTTCAAATATACGTAGGTGGTATACACGGAGCAAAATTTCCTTCAAATCGTCGTCAATTGCGAAGTACTCGATCATATGAATGGGAAAACCACGACTACTAATTCATTTCATTACACATTCGAAGCGAATAATATTGTTATCAGCGTAGTTCCTCACTCCTACCACGGTACGATGTTTCTTTTATTTTTATCTGTAAACTCTTGAGTATATGTTTCTAATTACGTAATTAGTAATTAAGTAAACGCTATTTGTTCTTTCATCTTTTCAGAGGCCATGATGTACATCGATGGTAGGAGGCATTTCGCTCACGCCATTCAAAACACGTAATAATACGTTATGCTTATTTCTGTACTTAAATTCCATTCGATTCATTCTTGCGACAAGTTTAGATTTAGGCAGTTGAAAGCTGTTAATCATACTCATTGTCAGTAACGAAATCGGTATTATATGAGCAATGAGTATTACTTATCAAATTGTGCTAAACGGTATTACATTCCTGAAACGATTTTCAAGTTACCCAGATAATAAATTAATTTAATTTGACGAGTTTTGTATTTGAATAAATAGTTTACGATTTAAATCGTTTCCTTTATGTTGTTATCACCAACTTTGGTATTTTTTTTGTAGCTAAAAAAAATAAAATTGAAACGGATGAATTTGTAATTTTAGGCAATCCAAAAAAAATAGGTAGAGATAAAAAAAAAGGTAAATGTTTCAAGTACGAAAATTTTATCATTTTTTCATTTTCAAACTGGAGGGGCTTGTGGCACTACGTAAACATTAGCGAAGGGAGGGAGGGGGGTAGAAAGTATAATTATGGGATCAATTTTTAATAAAAACTATACTCAAAATGTTAATTGAAATTTTCTTTAAACTGGAAGCGCCTCAAATTTTAAGCAGTGACGTGCTCCTGCTTTTGGCGTCATCAGAGCATTTTCAAAGCTTGAAGCCCTAGTTTTTTTTTTAATTCAGCGATTTTTTTGTTGAGAGAGGGCAATGTTTTTTTTTTTTTTTTGTTTTTCAAATAATAGTAATTTTAGAGGAAAAAAAGTTAACATGAGCTTTTTATTGCAAATTTTACGTACTTTAATTTTAGCTCTGACAATTTTTTTATAAGCCCGTAGGTATTTGAAGAGTTTATCCTAAAAACGATGAGTGTTCTTTTGAGTCCACATTGGGGGACTTTCCGAAGGAGTGAGGTTCTGGCTTCTGGGACTTGACGATCAATCACGACACCGAAAATAAAATTTTAAAATAAAAAATAAAAATTGTTAGCTCAAGATGCAATTTACAGTATTTTCTTGGTTCAATTAATCTGAGTTAAAACGTCTTGATTGATTTCTATTTCTAAAATAAATTATTCGCAGCAGTCGCCGCTAATCAAGAAAACTGCATTGTTTCATTAGCAAGAATAATTCTTCAAATACCACAATTTATACTAAAACACAATAGATTGTCGACTTCGAAACTCACTCTATAATAACTGAACTTCTATTGTTACTTTGAGAACGTGTTACTTTCTTTCGCTGGAAGCGACTTGTTCGAAATCGAAATTTTCAAGTTGGCGATATTTTTACACCTTCGAGATGAAACTTTTGACAATTACAATTTACTTGATACATCTGATCTTGATGGGAACCAGGTAAGAACACAAGTAATCATAATTTATCACTTATGACTACTGACTCGATTATATAGGTACCTATACCTGCGTAAAAAATTTACAGCAAACCAAATAGTACAAAGAATGCCGGTGCGACATCATCTGTGCTTTTAAATCAATCGATCGCAATTTCAATGAATCAAAAAGACACAAATTACCAACAAAATCAACCCTGCCACTGTGAACCATCTACTCGGCCACCTCAACTATGTCAATCTTCAACTACCAAAGTATACCCTTCTTGTCCAAAATTTTCCTGCCCTCCTTGTATTCAAGCTAGTCCGCCGCCATGTCCTAGATGTCCCGAATGCCAGACATGTCCTCCTTGTCCGAAATGTTCCAAGTGTGAAATCGAAGAGGAAGAAATAGAAATAGGATTTCGTTGATATAGATTCCATACCTATCTTGTAATGATAAAATATACTTGTGAATTTCGCAACACATATCTGATGGTTTTTTATTTCTGATACATTCTTAAATAAACTATAACACCACTATACGACTACGATATCGATACTTGCTCTTAGATATTTCATCTCGATGAACTTATGTGATTGAAATAGAAGTTGCTTCCCCGCCATCGAAGAGGTAAAAAGACCCAGTATATTTAAATAAAGATGAACTTACGGTTGGTCTATTAGTTTGAAGAACCACACATTCGTGAAATTTAATACCGAGTTGTAGTATGTGCCCTTAGAACGTGTTCCCACCAGTCGTGTACTTCTTTGACGGCGTTGTTGAAATTCGGAAGGTTATTTTTCATTTCTTTTTGAGACATTTTATTCGAGTCAGTGGCATTAACTGTGAGAGAAACACGACATTAAATAAAAAAAAAATATTTAGAAACAAATCATAGTACGTACTTCTCGATTTGGGACTATTCTTTTTACTATTTAACGCTGGTTTATCTTGAATTGTGGTCGGATCTGATAGACTGGATGCCAATTGTTTTCTGCCAGAGCTACTCCCATCGCTGTCGGATCTCGTGATTTCAGCTTTTTTACCAATGTAAGCGTTTTCTTTGTATGGTTCCTGTAATTGTAGAAATCAAGTTAGATCGGAGAGGCGGAGTTAAAATGTTCCAAGATGTAGCTCGATTTTCTCCAATGGGGTTATGGGTAAAAAAAATTTTCAACGTCGAGTTGTGAAAAGAAATTTTTTCTACAGAAAATCGAGAGATTCTTTTAAATAAACATAAAGGAGAGGAAAAAATAGTACCTCTCTCTTATGAAAAATATGTTTTTTAACCTTTTTTATTTCAAAAAATTGTGAAAATTTTTTACGCGGATTTGATTTTATAAAATTAAAAACAATTACACTGATTTACTTCAAAAAAATCAAAAAAAAATTTAGCCTGAAAAATTAGGATTATATTCTTCTAAAAATTGAGTTATTTATTACACCAAAAAAAATTGAAAATCTAATAAAAAAAGATTTTTATTTTTATTTTCCATTTACTTAAACGGACAATTTTTTCCAAAAATTCAATCCTACAAATGTAGGGTTGGATGTATTAAGAAATTCGTTAGAAAATTGATTAATTTTTTTGAAATTCGTTCTTTTATTGAATCTATAGTTAATTAGAAAAAAATTTTGAATCAATTTTTTCAATTTTCATTTGAACGGATATTTTTTTCAGCAATGTAGTGACGAACCAAGAAATATGACAGAAAATTTGCTTCTTCAAAAATTACGACTTTTTTTCAAAAAAATTGATTTTTTGTAATCAAATAAAGAAAAAAATTTAAGGTAAGTTATTCTAAGAAAAAAAAAATGAAGTAAGAAATATTTTTAGAAGTTGTTTTACTTCGGATAAATTTTGATTTTTTTCTTTACAAGAATGAAGTCATTTTTCTTCCAAAAATTAGAATGTTTTTCTCCAAAAAAATTGAAAAATTTTTTCATTTCAAAAATAATAATCTTAGTGGTGTGCATTCAATTTTTACATTTTCGAAGTTTTTTATGGTGTAATTCATTTCATTTTTGGAATTTTGGATATAGTTTGAGCAGTGAGTTAGACCCAAGAAACTTCCTAGTTACCGGCCATTGTAATGCTAAAGAAGGTTAGATTATCATTATACTTAATATACCTTCATTTCTGACGGGTCAGTGAATTTCTCGCTGTGAATACCGTCCCTCAATTTTTCATCCATTTGTAGTTGCTCATTGGTGGCTCGTAACCCAGCAATTAAATTGTTACCTTGTTTTATCTAAAACAATACAATTCATTAATTAGTTGTTTTTCTATACCCAATTTGGAAAAATTAAAATACATATTGTTCGATTCGAATCTCAACTTACTCTTTTCTGCTTCAAACAGTTCTCCAGCCACTCTCGAATGGTTTTTTTAGCCACTTCTTCCTCAATCATGTATTCATACTCTTCTCGAGCTAGTAATTCTTCCAACTGCAGAGCTTTACGTATATTTACCGAACGATAAGACAAAATACTGAAACAAATTTGACAAAATGAGTGAACTCGGACGTGTTTTGTTTCCCCTAGTCTCTTCGTAGCACACTACACACTTGAGCACATCGTGAAAGGTGACATCTTCGCCATTATGTAGTCTTTCCGTCTCATAGACCATATGTTTGAATAGATGTTTATCTTTGACGAAATCCACTTCCAGTCTACTTTTTAGCAGACGAAATATGTATTTAACTTTATGTACTGGTATAACGCCTTTTTGATGAATATCGACGATATTCCACGTATTTTGAAAATTTCTTATATCCGCGTAAGACATCAGGGCGTCTTCCTCGTTCGAATAAAATAATGAAAAGTTCTCCATAATGATAGCTGTTGAAAAAATTCATCGATAAAATTTACGCTTGGATAAAATTTACACTCGATGTGTTATTTCGACACTGACCAACCAATAAATTCAGTACAATGTAGGTAATTATGACGTAAAACGAACAAAAATATATCAGGGAGGCCACAAAATTTCCACAATCAGTTTCCCAGTAGTTATTGGCAGGTGTACATTGGGGTGGTTGGATCATACAATCGTGCATTATTTTATTCCAATCTTCTCCGGTAACTATACGAAATAACATAGCAACGCCGGTCACAGGAGATCCAAAATTCGCCAACCTATGATCAAAGATGCGTACATAAAGATGTAGGCAGGGCCACCTCTACGTTTGGTAAGTGGAGATTAAATTAGATCAATTTACCTTCCAATTCCTTCGCCATATTTGACAGTTCCAAATAAAATAGTGCCAGCTAAGGCGTAAAAAAATACCAACAAAAACATTCCAAAAATAATGAAAAAACTTTTACACACGGAAACGCCGACGGTCAACATTAGCATTTTCAAAGTGGCATGTTTTCCGGTGATGGTGAAAAATCTCAAGACTACGACCATAAATCCTATCGAGTATGATACGTCATTCTGAAGGGGGAAAAACACACACATACACACACACACAAATGTAAACATCGGAAATAAAATTATAAATTCGAATTCTGTTTCCAACCTGTAAATGATAATGTATGCATATCCAACTAGCCCCTAAAATGGTAACAAATAGGTCGTATCTGTTTCTTCTCGATTGCCAATATCCTCTCGGGGTGAACGCTATCAACTTCATGAGTACTTCGACGACAAATATGAAATTTAGAGCTGTACTTATCCGTGACAGTTGGAACGTATAAGGTTCTTCGACTTTCCACTGAAAATAAAATAAAAAAAAATAAAAAAAAATAGTGTCAATTTTCATTATAAATTATGGCCTTGAAAATGGAAACCATAAATAGGTACTCACGGATACACATAATAAGCTGCTATTTACCAATACCGTGCTTGCGATGAATCTTTTGAAATAAATATGCTGTGTGATGTCGTAAAAGAAAACTCGAAATTTTTTGCCATCTGGCCTGGGTGGTAAATGCAAAGGCTGGGCAATTTTTAATCGTTTTTTCAAATCACACCTAAAACAAAATACATCATCTTGAAATAATTTGTTTGTATGAGATGATTTTTATTTTTAAAATTTCTGTTGGAAAATTTCAAAATTTTATAAGTTAGGCTATTAGGTACATGAAAATGAAAATTTTCAAAATAAACATTTTAAAAATTTTAAAACAGGTAGAAATCAGAATTCAAAAGCTTTCTGGAGAACATTAAAAAAATTTTGACTAAAAAATTATTTTGAGATAAAAACTTCTTAAAAATGCAAAAGTTTCAAAATGAATAAAAATGTATTAAAAAAAATTTAATTTGAAAAAGCTTTTTAAAAATTTAAGTATGTTGAAAAATTTTTAACATTTCAAATGAAAAAATTGAACAAAAAAAATAGAAAAAATGTTGATTTAACAAAATTTAGAAAAAGGGTATTGTCGGATAAGGGGTCATTTCTGCCCCAGAAGCTTTTGGCCTCCTAACCACCTAGAGTGGTGTACCTGGACTAGAAAAAATTTCTCACAAAGTTTTGGACCCCTACCCCCCTCCGTTCGGGTGCCACACCCATTTTATTGTCGTTTTTTCACGAATTTTTAATTCCGGCCAGGGTGGTCGAAAATTTTCGTCCTTTTGCACATAGTTAGGTATCGTAGTGGTGTACCTAGGATAATTTTTTGAACAATCTCGGATCACTTCTTCGTAGTGTTTTGGCCGCTTGAAATTTTCAACTGTAAAAAGGGCCTTAATAGCGAAGTTCGACCACTTTTTAAAAATATTCTAAAAACGTGTTTTTTCACGTAGATTCACCTCACGTACTCAGTTTTGGCGATTTCAATGTGGCAAGGGACGATAATCGCAAAAAACGTACCAAATAATCGCTTTTTTGCACCTTTAAGCCATTTTAAAAAATTTCATATTTTATTTTTAAAAAGTGCAAAAGGATATTACATCACCATAGCATGTAACACAACATTCATCCCTCCCCTCCTCCATCTTCAGTTCTTCACCCAACAGGGTATCCTAATTCCTAATGGACTTTTCTCCTAACAAGTCAAGCCGGGTAGGTAGAACATATTTTTGAGAGTGGTTCCACATGTTGAACATAAGGTTTCATAGGTATTAATTTTTCTTCAGAACTTTTGGAAAACTCACGCACACTCACGATACCCTTAAAAATAATTGAAAGATTTGTATTTCATAAAAACTAATATTTATTCAAAATAACAAAATTTTTGTTATTGACTAAAAGTTAATTTTTTTGTCTAATTAAAAGTTTTTATATCTCAATTTTTTTCAAAACCACGACGATTTTTGAAATTTTAATCAAAATAGGTAATAAAATTTTCATTTTCATTTATAAGGTACCTTTGGGTAAATACGCCATGCTAAGGGAAAATTGCTCTCCCTCCCTCCCCAATGGAGTTGGAGAGAAACTAAAAGGCTCGTTGGAAAGGCCCATCCTTCTACTACAACCCCTTTGTTTGTAATTGTTTTTTATGTTGTGAAAATTTTGCATTCGAGGTGTTAACTTAATTTTGATGAAATGTTTATTAAAATTGTTTTTATAGCAGGCTGCAATGTTTTTGTTTTCTAGCTAACCTGTATAGTATGAGCTGTTTCTAAGAATCATCGTTTGATCCGTTCTCTAAAATTTGAATAATGTTGCTCGGATTTTGGGAAATTCAAGTAGTTAGCACTGCTATACCTCTAATCTTAGTACCGCCACCGTCATTGTCTTCGTCTTGGTCGAAACATATTAGTCAGAGTCAGAGTCGAGCATAGCTCATCGTCATCATGGACGTAACACGCCTCTGACGGAAACGTATTTTCAAACCTCGTACCGTTTACTGCTCGTGCCATTTCTTCTCATAAATCGTGCAAATATCTACGATCGAATTGGCCAATTTGGAGATGTCTACGAGATCTCAACTTACCAAAGATTTAAATGGTGAGTTATAATAAAATTTCTGTTTCTTGGCTGTAAACGTTCTATTATACTTGGATGTTGGTACGAAATTTTGAATTTTATTTTGAATTCGCGACGTTGCGACGTTAAGTATACCTAATGTTTGTTTTCTTATCTGCAAATCAGAAAGTGTCAAGTCGCTGCTCGGAAAGCACGTCAAGATTTTACTTAAAAATGTAGTGAAATTGGAGATTAAAGCGGAGAAAACCGAAAATAGAGTTTTGGTACGTACGTGTAGTATTTTCTAATAATAATGAAATAAAATGACAACCTCGATGATCGTACACCGAATCGATTTGTAACTGATCGGAAGGAAAAATACACGTTTACCTTAGGGTACTTGAAATCTGTCGAGGTACTTTGTTGATTTACGGATACGCTCGCTCGTGAATAATGTAGAACGGGTATGTTTTATTTCGTTTCAGGTGTTTTCGCCGTGCAGATTTTTTCTATTAACTGCCAAAATTCCAACACGAGTGAGTAAATTTTCGTTTAATTTGCCGGCGTCCGGCGTCGGATTTCGATAGTAAATAGTAAATAAAAATCCATATTTACGTACAAGAGGTGCCCAATTTACCAAATTACGCGTCATGCGTCCTACCATCGATACATATCGGTAACTTTTGCGATACGAAATCGGCGCTCTTCTTTACCTACGTGTACTTGTAAGTGTATACTCGGTTAATTCGAGTGTGTTTTGTCTTAGATCGATTCTCATTGCCACTATTTGGAGATTCAAGCTATAGAGAGTAGAAAAGCAAATCAAGTTAGTATAAGCCTATCTATCTCGATACCAAATACCAAAAAACCAAAAGTATTTTCTTGCGTGCCTTCCTCGATGATACGATATCGTTTTAACCAACGACTCTGCGTTCTACCTTTTGCGTACAGTTATCATTCACGGTCAACGATAAGGTATACACGTTCTATACGAGTGAAGAATGCGGCAGTCAAGAAGTGGACGCTATGATACAAGCGCTACATACGGCCATCCATACTATATTTCCTGCGGTGCCATTTTCGTAAGTGCATACCTCAACTACACCTAGTTATGTAGACCTACCTATTCTTGTTTTCAAGCGTTTTGTTGACGGGCACGCGTACCGCGGGTTTACGTATGCTGTGGAGCCTCTGAGACCCTTTAGTTCAGTCGCCAGAAAATACTCGGTAGTTACAATCTCTTGCACCTTTTTTTTTTTTTTTTTTTTTTTTTTTTTTTTTTTTTAAAAAAAAAAAAGGAAAAAAAAAAAAAAAAAAAAAAAAAAAACTTAAAAAAAAAAAA
>FIZV01020842.1:0-20916 GCA_900050545.1 Trionymus perrisii | reverse complement strand
AAAAGAAATCCGAAAAAAAGTTGGTTAAAAAATTTTTTTTTTTTTTTTTTTTTTTTTTTTTTTGAAAAAATTCTCTTGATTTTTTTTAATTTTACCTTTTTTTTTCAGATCGCTCACTACTGAAATCTTGAAAAAAATTCTCAAACATAATTTCAAAAAGGTTTTTTTATTGAAAAAATTCTTTTATGAATTTTTTTTTTTCAAATTTTACTGGAAAACTTATTTTTTTTTAAAATTAATTATTGTAATTACTGAACTTTTACTGTGTTCACTCATTGAAAACACGGTCAACTCTTTAAACGACATTAAAGCTGTATGTATGCGGCAGGCAGATTTCGAAATGTTATCATTCTAAATAATTAAAAGGGCATATTTATCGTTTTCGCGTTTGGTTCACCCAGATACCTGCCTCGATACCGAGAACCAGCTATCACGTAGATAACTATAACCATAATTCGAGCGTCGTGCGAAATCGCTTCTCAATGCCCTTAATACCGAATTCATAAAGCTTTCCCACCTCTACCAACCTTTCTAGCAGGTCCCTATTTCCAACACTGATACTCCACCCTGTCTCCCTCGCAAGCTCGTAAATGGAACCGGCATCGAAGACATAGGTAAATATTCGGCGTTTTGTTAATTAAACACGAAATATGATTAAATTTAAGGTTCGCCTTACGCCTTGTCACCGACGAGTATCAAGCGTTAATCCCATAGGTAGGTGGTTATGCCTTCCCCTCTCGCAATGCACACCTTCGTTAGGACCCTTTTGCGGTTCCATATCCACAACTAGAGGATTATCGATTGATTGGAAATTTCAAGCGGGGAAAGTTGGTTTATTCGGTGCTTTCTTTTTTTCGAGTTGATTCTCTATGGTCTTTTGGGTATCCACAGAGTAAGCAATAACGAAGGGATAGTTTATAAAAATATAAAGGATTGTCTGCGTAGAATTAAAATTGCAATTATATGCACAAGGCGTTTAAAAAAAAAAAAGAAATTTTAAAAGCCTACCTAGTAGTGGACCATTTTCTCAAAAACTGAAAAATTTTCGTTAATAATGCAAAATTTTTCGAAATGTTTAAATTCATAAAAATTGTCAGTTTCTCAAAAACTGAAGATTTTTTGAAAATTATCAAATTTCTCAAAATTGCTGAATTCTTTAAAATTCTCTAATTCACAAAAATTATTTTATTTTACAAAAATTATGGAATATTCAAAAACATCATTTTTTTTAATTGCCATTTTCTCAAAAAATGACAAACTTTCAAAAATAATTGAATTTTTAAAAATATTTAAATTTCTAAAAATTGTCAGGGGGAACTCGTCAAATGCTTAGGGGGATCACAGCACTCCTGCAATCTACAACTTTTGTTTTAAATTTTTTAAAAGGGGGCCAACAATGGAGATAGGGGAGTTCCAAAGGAAGAGGATGCACTTCCAAAAAAGGAGAGTGTTAAAAAATGACATAGGTATATGCTCATTTTTCCCCTTATGGTTTCTAGATTAATATTCAGTCATAATGTAATCACAGAAAGCTATTTTTGTACTATTGAACAAAATTCGAAATGTGGTGTTTGAATTGAACTCGATTCATTGAAAATTTTACCTAGTTATAATTCTTTAAAAATTTTTGTCAATAATTTCATTGCTTCAATTTCATTTAAATATTTCATATTTTTCTTCTTACGAATAATTTATTAATGATTTATTTTTCTTTCTTTCTGTTTACAGTGTGGTCCCATGTGACCTACCAGACCCCGTCTGGAATAAGATGAGTGTCGCTAGTTCCGGTGTGAAAAAAAGGAAAAAAACCGAAAACAAGCCGCTGTCTCAAATGTAAGTCACTCAATGTGAATTTTATTTATTACGAATTTTAGCTTTTGTATTGCAAGGCGTGGGAGGGGATTATCTTCACATTTCCTTATGTGGAAAAATTCACTCATACTACAAATAAATACTACACAGCTTACCGCAGGTTCTTTCAAATTTGACACATCAAGTTGAAATTTTTCAAAACTTGTAATCGCCAAGTACTCGAACCTCGATCGCAGTTTTTATATTTATCTGAACTAATACGTGCACTTCACGTGATCATCGATAAACCTACACATACACAAACCGTAAACAAATCAAAGATCGACAATAAACTCGTAAAAATTATAAACCCAAACCTAAAATACGCCAATGTAATCCTTTCCACTTGAAAAGCATCTCACAGCTCGGTTTAAAATACTTACTAAGTAGTAGGAAGCCACTACAACCTACTATGAATTTTTACCTCTTAGCTGCCTCTGCTCGATCTGTGATCAAACAAGATGGATTAGGGGTCAGTGACGAATTCCACCGTGACGAGGATTCAGTTTTTTAAGATTGGGCCGCAATTATCCGCGATAAAAAGCTGACTGAACGTGTAAGGTTATTCGGCATATTGTAATAGGTATAAATAAGAAAGGTGTCGATGAGGAGGCCGCACGTTGGGTGATCCGACGATAATCGTTCGCTGTTGTGGCCAGCCATCGCACATACTAGATTCTGGAATCAAGGCAGGGGGTCACTTTTCCATGTACCTTGCACGGAGTGTCAATTTAAAAACGGGCGTATCCTCAGGGTAATAACGCAGGTTAATAATTATATTTTCCTGCGAACAGTGTTACCTAAAAAAGGGCGTGTAAATTTAGCTGCGAAAATGAAAACAAAAACAAACCGTGGTAGTCTGTTAGTCTCTGGAACGGTTCAAGAATTTTTCACGTCTTTCGACAAGGCCGTTACACGATGAAATTTTTATCGTAGGCGGTGTCGACCGAGGAATAATATTCGCATATACGTGGTACTTATATATGTGCTTACACACTATAGATGTGCAGTTGTATTTGCGCCGTTGTCCTCGTCATGTACACAGGTATCTATACCGAGCGAAAATTTTCAGCTTCAAGTACAACGAACCAGCAAACGAAACATAGTGTTTACGTCATTTAATTTACAATCAGCGATTTTCTAGGTCGCTGGCCTGTCTCATATATGAACTATATTCGCAGGAAAGTCGATACTACTGCATATGGTTTGTGAAAAATGCTTATTGCTTACTGTGTGTTTTTTAATCGAGCACGTTGTTCCTATAAGTGTGTTTTGCTGAAACTGCGCATAATACGTATGCGTGTAATTCGAATTACCCCTACATTATAAGATTGTGTCTAAACGAAGGTATATTCTTTGTATCATCGTTTATCGCTTAGAACTTAGAAGAAGGTGTTCAGGGGTGAACGACTACAGTAAATTATATCTTGGCCGGAAACACATCCTAAATGGTTGTTTACCCGATGCCAAATTAACATACAGTCGTTAATTTCGCTACTGTAGATCAGGAAAAATTCACCAAGACTTTACAGGCTTCCATTATTTTTAACCCACCCACGAATCACAATGTACCTTGACTTCTTCACTGGTATTGTTTTAGAATTCTTTTTTGGTATGTGTTTTGTTTCGCATGGCAAGGTGTGTGTCAAGGCAAAAAGATTATTGAATGATTTTATTGGACGATTTTTATTATTTTATTGTTTTTTTGCAACCGTCTTTCCAATGCCGAAATCGATATTTTATATCGATAATTTTTAATTTTAAAAAATTATTTTTTTCCAGAATTGGCATTTTAAAAATATTTTTTGATGGACACCAAGAAAAATAATTCATATTTTTCCTATTATAAATCGATACTTTTCATTTGAAAAATCCATGTTTACTATATTTTATTTTGATGTTTTTTGATATTTTATTTAAAAGGTTGATATCTTTCAGTATCTGGTATCGATATCTTTTATTATAGGGTATCGATATTATTCGATACCTGATACCGATATAATTCTATATCTTGATATTTGGTATCGAGATCTGGTATTAATTTCTGGTATCTTTATGTTTTGGTATTTGGTATTTATATCTTTCAATATCTGGCATCGATATCTTTTGATATCTGGTATTGCTATTGTATTAATATATTTCAATATCCTGTATAGATATCGCCTATCGATATTTTTTGATATTTCGTATTGATATCGTTTGGTATATCATATCGATATATTTTTATATTTTGTATCGATATCTTTTACCGATATCTTTTGTTATCTCGTATCGATATCTTTCGATATCTCGTATCGATATCTTTCGATATCTCGTATCGATATCTTTCGATATCTCGTATCGATATCTTTCGATATCTCGTATCGATATTTTAAAATTTATCTTATTGATATTTTTCCCCCATATCTATTACATGTGATTTTAAAAATTGATTTGTTTCCCAAGATATTTTTGATATTTTGCTCATCTATGTGCCTATTTTCTTCAACTTGAATATAATTTTCAGCAACAAAAAATTTCCGGGTAAATGAATCCACAATTCATCTTTTGAAAAAGAGAAGTACACTGTAACAAAAATTTCTCAAAATTCTGGCATATAAAGCTTTTTTTTTGGCATTACATCGCAACCCACGCACATCTAATACTAGGGAATCATGGAGAGGGGGCTTGTTTGAAGCGAAAACATTCAGCGGAAGAAGTAGATTCATAGCCTAAATAATTAAAGCTTCAAAAGTGTAAAAAAAAAATGGCGCGAAAATTTTTCCGCTTTAAAAAAAGTTACAGTTCGTCCTTTACTGCATTCCACATTTGACGAAAAAAGAGTATTAGAGTTGTAGGATGCCTTACACGAGTATCGAGCATCAACTCACACTGAAGATGTCTGCCGCAGGAGGCGGTTGAAGTGACGCAGAATGTGTGACGAAAGCGCAAAAATGTGCGATAAAAATATGACATTAGAGGACTAGAGGAATAGGTTGGTAGAGAAAGAGAATTCGGTCCTACACCCAACGAGCGATGCGAATGCGAAGTCTGCCTGAGCGGAGCTCAAAGTATGGTCGCCGGTCGGTGCGGGAAATTGCGTCGCGTTTGTTTTTCAAGCTCGCTCGGCGGCGTTGGCTGTTCGCACAGCTGGAGCTGGTAGAGAGGAGGCGGTTCGCGGAAGATGTGCGACGATAATGGCGGCGGCGACTGCCACTGTTGGCGCACAATCCACATACGACGTGCGAATACCGAAATGAGAGAGGATTGCGCAGGGCGTAAGAGCGCAGGGGTAGGAAGGACACGGCATGGAGAAAGACCTAGCGAAGTAAAATTTTCGCTGGTTCTTTGAGCATGGCAAAGGCAGGAGCCTCGAGTCGAGCGTGATACAGCTGGTGCGTCAGTATGTGTGCTGTGGAAGAAGAGAATGGGGAGCAGGTGAAGGAGGAAAGGACGCACGCGGATGATGACGAAGCAACGTGTACGTACGACGCGGGACGCCTGCGACTGCGAGTTGGGAGTTTACACGAAACTGAATCGAATAACACCACGAAGAGGCCCAGCCGAGCAAGTTGAAAAAGTTGAAGGAAAAACGGAGTCATTGTCTGCCAACGTTGACCTTCAAAGCGGCTGTCTACCTTGCTCTAATTGCGAAGCGTGCGTTCGATGGAGGACCGCGGAGGTGGAGCGCGGCAAGCTCAAAGCGGGCTCGACGCGCGCATCTTTGCCGACCGTCAAATTTGCCTATTTGGGAAAATAGCCTCGTTGTCCCTTCGCCCCTTCCCCCACCGAGTGCTATTTCATTTTGTATTCGTCTCATCGCTTTGCCGAGCCAAACTTACACAAGGAGTCAGAAAGACGCGCAGTTTTTGCCGCGAACGCGTAAGGTGCTTTTCAGTTTTCCGCGTACCCCATTTTCCTTCTTGTATTTACTTCGAGTGCTCTAGTCAGTCTCAATTTCGCTGTGTTTTCCACCGTGCTCGTTCTGCCCGCGTACTTTCTAGTTTTCTTCGTGTTTGTTTTTGTTTACTCAGGCTCTTCATAAAATGTTCCATCGAGTTTGTGTTTTTTTATGACATTCGAATTCGGTGATTATGATTTGGCAGATCTATTCGATAAACCAGTCAATTTGAAAGTTTTAATTATGATATTTTTGCGCAATAAGCACATAGACTTTTGTTTCCTGTCGCCCACTGATACATATTGGTACAACGGAGGTTAAGAATTTACCTATGGTTGTTCTCTCAAACCGTCCACCCAGTTTTATTAATAGGAAAGCAGACTGGTGGTGAACATCATACGTACACGTGTACGCATATTTATTAATCGTGTATCTATATTTTCATTTCGATAGCGATGACCAAACGATATCATTAATATTAATACTATATCTATGTGGCGAATCCGATTCCTATTCCTATTCAGAATCGAATAACTCGACGTAGCTCGTCGTTTTTTCTTGCCTGAAGTTGTCGTCAAATCAAACTGTTCGCTAGAGTGTTGCGAATACGGTGGAAATTCGTAATATTTGTTCGGATTAGCTTGAGTGTTAGCCACAGCTGTCAACTGGTTCACTAAATATTAACGTCGGATCGATGCGGGTACTCAAATGTTGGAGAATTTTTCTATCATCAATTCGCATTACTCTCTTATCCCCGATGATATCGCCAGCAATTTGCATATAAGGACTATACGAAATAACGCTCAGAGTGACGTCATTGTGTGGGGAAGAAGGTAGGTAGAAGATTGCTTTATGTATTGTTTTTTATTTAGAAGTAAAAATTTGTTCCAATTAGTGATGTAGAAATGCACTGATTGAAATATTTGCAAGTATTTGCGAAAATTGAAGTAGAGTTTCTTCAATGTTCTTATTTTATTTCGAATTTGGAAGTAGCTCTCAGTTTGAGTGAAATGCCTTGAACCATCCTTTCGATCTTTCGTAACAATGAAATAAAGAGGAGCCTAGGAAATACCACTTCTAAGTACTGATGTATGGGTAACTTTTCAATTGAAGGTGGACTTCGGGTCAATCCAAGTGTTTCAAACCACATTACTTGACTTTCAAAATGATGAAATAATGCTAATCAAAGATCTTCAGGTAACTCCTGATGCACTAATATTTCTTGTAGGATCTCCAAGTGTCATCAAAGTCATAATGGAGTATTCTGAGTTATATTTTTAACACAGAAAAGCCTATAGAAAAGTTGAGCTTCTCTTCATTTCTTCAGGAGCGTCAGAAATGCTACTGTGAACTCTTGATGTTATGATAAGTCTTCGAGAGTCTCTTGGTGGCATCAAAGACATAATAGAGTATTTAATTTACATCTTGATCACACAAGATCCTGAGGAAAAACCGAATTCTGACTCGTGAGTGCATATCTCATCAGAGTTCATCAGAAGTTTGGAGAATGGTACAAGTTCGCTTTTGGTTGCCTCCTGATTATTTTTGTAGTGTAGGTACACATGGCAAATACCATTTATTAATAACCTTGTGAATTGTGATACCTCTTTAGTAATTTTGAAAGTGCCACTTCATCGCAAACGGAAATATCCTAAGCAGGTTTTAGGAACAAATATCAGCACATGAGAAACCACCTGAAAGATACCCACCTACATCAATTTGCCTCTTGAACAATATTTCCACCATTCGATCAAATCGACATCAATGTTAAGTAATTTAACATATCCAGATCCCCTCTGCTCCCCCCCCCCTGAAATAGCTGTCAAGTTTGTTCGCGAAGACGACATCATTGACCGATTATATGAAAGTCCTACGATTTTCTGGTAAATATTAAATTGCATTAGAAGTGACAAGATAGTCGAATGAAGCGAACAATGTGTTGGAGGTTTTTGCTTCCCATCTTTTCTACATTTTTACTGGATCATTGTGTTTGTTCAATCTTTTTTTCTGTTCTTTTCTTTTTTCGCATTTTTTCTTTTTATTTTTTGTATTCTTTAATCATCTTAGCAAACATATTGAAGCCAATAAGCCGGCGAAAATACTACTCATTCATCGTTGCCAAATGTTCAGTGAAGCGTAACATCATCGCCGATGCTCGAGTACTTGTTGCAAGAACCAACATTACGGCACGACTTTGAGCACAGCGAAGGTGTTTTTTTTTTCTTTCTCGGTGTGTTGTTTACAGGAGGAAAGAAAAATTACAAAGTGTAGTGTAGGACTTTCGGGACGAATTCTACGGGTTGTCGAACTGTGCTCAGAATGAAGTTGAACGCGGGGAGGGGCAGAAGGGAAGAAAATTTTGGCTTTGGCGATGGTTTACGTTAAATTGAACAGACACGTCATGTTTAAGAATTTAATCCATTGATAACGAATTAGCTGCATGATGTATTGACGTATTTAATCCTATCTCGAGCTAACGAACGAATGTAATCAACTGTGACATTTATTTGAAGATGGTTTTGTTGCAACGAGGAATGAGATCGCCCACGATGCGATGTATGTGCTAGTGCCTCAACTTCCATAGTTAGGATGTTTTATTTGCAAGACATTGGGTTTCAGAATAATTTGTACCTAGTAAATGCGAATTGCAAATGCTCTGTGTTGGAAAAGGTTTCACGAATGCTAAACCATTTTTTTGTGCTGGTTTTTTGCATGTATTATTTCTCTTGACGAAGATAAATTATCATCGATATCGAGTGTACGTGAACTTTGACCGTGAATGTTTCCGAGGTAGATGGAGACGTAAGGAGAGAGAAAAGCTTTCACAGCGTATTTTCGCCATTGCGTTCGCCATTTGCCGGTTCTTATATATAGGTATAAGGTACATTGTATTATGTGTTATTATATAACACCTACTTGGAGACGGGTACGCCGACGTTGGAATCTACGCCGCCGCACCCTCTCGTCCAACTTTTCATATCACTGCCCTCTGATATTGATTGGTATTTTCAACTTATCTAACACGTGCTGCCGACAAATTTCCGATAATGAGATTATAAAATTTTACTCTGTTGCTATTTGTTTTATTTTTATTTTTTGAGAGAAAAATAAATAAAACTCTTACCTGTATCTGGTTTTCTTGCCGGCACCTGCAGATAGCAGCGGTAATTGCCTGCGTGGAACGTGACACGGCCTTGAGTTATTTTTGTATTCGTTTTTCTCGAGTCATCAAATAATATCCGTCGATATGTGTCAATAACCCGTTAATAATTGATAATTGCTAATTGGTGAATTTCGAATAAATTTCGATGAAATTTCATCAGCTTGATACAAAATTTTGATGTATTGCGTCATCGGTCTGAGATGTTGGCACGGATCACAATTACTGCGAATTGATTTTTATCGAAGTTGATATAATTTTCTGCTAAACGTAATCATTGTCCCATGTATGTTCATGTTTTGTTTGGTCTGCTTCTCTTATATCGATGGAGATTATACCATATTATTAGATTCATCTTATCCTAGTTGAAAATTATTTCGTTTCTTGCGGTGGAATTCGATGTGTATGTAATGTAGGTTCGATTACTTCAAACATTTATCGTGAGTTTTGATATTATTTCGAACTGTTACGATCATTCACAATCAAGAAAATTGAGCCAATGATGCCTAATCCATGTGTATTGTAGCCAGTTGCCATGTTGGTATCATGTCTTGCATTTTGATATGTCACACGACTACATTTGGATACAGTTTGTTTTAAAGGTCATGCCAAGGTCATATAAGAGGATAATGACCTTGAAAAATGATGTTGTCGTAATATAGTCGTGTTACACGTCATTTTAAAGGGCTAAATCTCAGATCTTTAATTATCTACTCCGTTTTGTGATAGACTAATTGTGAGCAGAATTAGAAGCGTTTGAAGGATTATAAAAATATATTTAATAGTCTACCATATGGCAACAGACATAAAAATAATTTTAGATCATTTCGAAGCACATTGTTAATAGATTTAGATTTTTTTCTGAAAGATACCAATGTATTCGTGATTGTAATAATATGTTGCTGTGAAAGGAGAGCTTTTTTTTTGTATATCTAAAGGGATAAAAAAGACCTTTGTAGAGAAAATATGACGCCGATATCCCTTTCTTTTCATTTTTTTTTTAATAGCTTATTTTGGCTGCTCTAAATAGTACTAACCTTTGTATTCTTCGAGACTTTAACAATTCTCCGGTATAAAAAAGGGTGCTATTAATGGAATTGACCGAGAGAAAGAGCCTGTTTAGGTGTAGCACTGCTTCGTTTTTTTATTTTTTTATAGTCGTCGTTTCTCGTTATCGAAAGAAAGACGATGTTGAATTTTAATTGGCTCTCGTTTCTAACCAGGAAAGAAAATGTTTTCTTGTAAAGGGATAAACATACTTGAGAAAGAAAAGGACATGGAGAAAGTTGAAAACTATCATAGTGTTTGTTGTAAATTGTCTCGTCTTTGTACGTATAAAAACTAAGAAGATGCTGTTTTCGTGTTTTTTTCACGCTTTTAGCATTTTGGCGCGTGTTTTTTTTTTGGTTTATTTTCGTGTCGATATGGAAGATAGGTATAATGATGATTTTCGGTAGCTACAGATTATTGAAACGTGCATAATAGGGATTCAATATGTTTCAACTTTCAAGTATCGATGCACAAGTGTGTTGTGACAGAGGAGTGAAGAGTAAATACTTACTGATAAGTACGTATAATGCATCTTTGGTACAGAGTTTTTGGTTTTTGTTGTTGACTCTGTTTTTTTTTTTTTTTATCGGTGCGCTTGGTAAGTTGGCTTACAGTACGGTTAATTCTTCGTCAATGATGGACTTGAAGACTCACGCTCGCTTCCCGGTTGTTATAAGCCCGAAACAGGTTTGATAATGAGAAAGAAGAGAGGCCGGCGGCGTGGTTGGCCAGATTTTATGATGCTGGAGACGTAAGGAAAACGCACTTCTAATGGGAAGGTGGGCCTGGCTTCGTTGTAGCGTGAAGTGGTGGCGTACAGGTAGGTTGTGCCGACGATACCGGTGTAATAGATGGATATTATCGTTCAACTCTGGTTGCCGGAAGATTTACCTGTGAAAGAGTTGGTTATGGGATTTAAATGTTGGTACGGTGCGCCATCGCCTTAGATACGAGTACCTTTGCCCAGCTCGTTTGTTACACTGAAAGTGACCGTAGTCCGAAAAAAATCGCTCGCAGATCTAGGTTATGGTTATTGAAAATGAAACCCTTACCTATGGTCGTTGTAACAGTACTGATACACAGGAATGACATCATTCGTTTGTGTCTTTTCTTTACATACCTCGAGAACAATGTATTCATGTTGTTGATTTTTGTTTCGAATCTGGAAAGGGATTTACCTATTCGACCAGCGCATTTTTTTTTCTTTTACTAATTATCATAGCGAGCGTGAAGCAGAAAATGCTTTCGAAAGTGATTTATACGCCACAAAAAAGGTGTGGTTTTCATTTTCAATGCAACAGGTCGAAAGTGATTTAAAATTCGGCTTCGTCGAGACTTCGGCGTATAGCGCTCCCAGTTAAAAGCAGCCTTTGTTGCAGATAGAAGCACTTTTGATTGTTTATCTAACCCGGCCTATTGTTATTTTATATTACGTCACACTGTTAATTATTATCGGTTAGATAAGGGGTCGTCGGTTTTTTTGTGTCTGTGGTACCGTACCAAAATTGGAATTCGTTTTTGTTGGGTTTTTTACTTTCTATGGTTTACTTTTCTTTTCACCGAAAGCAAACGCGTCCCAATGTAAAGTAAATATTATGAAAGCAATGGATGCATCGGTTAACTCGTTGACGTGCCTTTTTTCCTTCTTGGGAATTACACTAGTCGTTAATTCAACCCCCCATGAGGTATACTTAGTTTTGCTTTGTGCCGTTGTTGTATTTGTGTGGTTCACCTGGTTACTGCTGTGAAAGGGCTCGCAATTTTATGGTGATTTTTACTGGCATTGGGAGTTTTTTCGGAGCGTAGAACGGAGCAGTGAGCAGTTGAATTTTAGAGTTTAGGGCTTGAGCTGAAACTTGAATTTGTCTGTTAGGAGCATCATCTAATCATGAATGCGGATGTTAGAGTCAACAGGTTAATACTTACAGCCTTGTATCAAAGATCTCAAACTTGAATTTGTTGATTAGGACTCCCATTCTGTTGTCACTTTGGAACTTAGGAGTTGAGATGTTGAATTTTTGAATCTAGGGTCAGAGCTGAAATCTGAATTTGTCCAGGCATCTCATTTAATTGGCACTAAGGACCTTGAAGCTAAGAAACTAAATTTTAAATCCCAGAGTGCCAGCTGAAATTTGAATTTTTCTATCAGCAGTTTCATTCAATTATCACTCCAGACTTTAAAATAACTTAAAGGTTGATTTTTAAAGCACAAGTCTGAGCTGAAACTCGAAATCGACCATTTACGATCATCAACACATCATTTGTCCCTTTATTAGTTTCTTTCACAGCACATTTTGCAGATGTCACTGTTTTCCTGCTTTAAAAGTGGTTCTCAACGTTGCACTAAAATTTGTAATTTGTACTCCCTAGCTTTGGGATAAAGAGTAGAGGCTGAACTGATCCAATTTCCATTTCCGTCGTTACCCCAACGTTAGTCATCTTACTATTGGAGTATCTCTAGTAGCAATTTACACACAATGCAACGAACTGATAAGAAATTATATGCTGCAGTGCAGAGAAACCCTACAGCTGGCTGTTGTTTCTTGCACTTCCTTCTTTTTGAGTACACGACCCTTCAGGATAGTCTACATCTAAGGGTGGTTACACACGTTTATTTCCGGGTTCATTGACTTCTGAAATATATGCCAAAAAGTGGCGGCGCTGCGATGGCTGGTAATCTATCTCGAGTATGGAATTGCGAAAGGTCGTGGTGCATTTTCGAACCATGTGTTTATACAAACTGTTCGGCTTTGTCAGTTATTTCGAGGGTGTACCCGGAAACCGAGTTGAGCAGATGAAGGAGACAGTAGCGGTGCGATTCTATATACGTGGTCGTATTCGTGCATAAGGCTTGTACTACGATTCGAAAAATGGTGTTAGTAGAATTCGGAAAATCAGCATTAGCGCGAAACCGGTTTGAAAAAAAACACAGCACCGGCGTATAAACGACGATGGTACAAGAGTATGGAAGAAAGAAGTTGAAAAATACTACACAAAGTGAAAAAAAACCTCTTCGCGATCTTAACTGCATGAAAAGATACGCGAGCGGAGAGAGGTGCAAACAACGCGATAAACGCGCGATGCGCGCACAACGTGAACGAACGAACGATTCGAATGCGAACGACAACGCACCAGTACGCGGGTACGCGTTGGTATGTTTCTACGAACGTGGCGACGCTGGTGTGCGTGTGTATATGAAGGAACGCGGACGAAGTCGGTTTACGAACACAGTGTTGTTGTTTTCGACGAACGTGAGGGTTGTGGCTGTGTTCGCACGCGAGTTTGTTACGCTTCGAAGTCGATTCTTGATTTCTTGTGCTGTGTATTATAATGGTGAATGATTTTGTACGAGTTTTCATACATTTTGCTGTTGAATAGGTCGCATTCGCGTGTAACGTTTTCTATGATCATTTTCTTACTCGAAGCGTACGAATTGTGGTGATTTTAAGGTGTTTTTTTTTGGTTTTGGTGTTGTTTGTATTCTAAAGACGCCAAGTTTGGAAGTTGTCGGTACATCGCAGATCGGATGTTTATGTACGAGTTCATCGTATCGACGTGACCTTGCGACAAAGATTCGGCATCGGTCGGTGTAGTTTGGTTGTATTTTTTCCAAATCAACGTGCATGCAGATACAGTCCGTTCTCTTTGAAAGGTGTAAATTTTCGCGAATTGTTCGCCATATTTGATATTACTGTGATGTGATTCGATTGTGATTGATTCATTGCGATGATTAGTGTTGAGAAAATGCGCGACAAGTATTATTGTATCTCGTGTACGTTATTAAATCGTAGACATCCAACGCGTTAGTCCATGTTAGTCGTGCCCAGACAACGTATATCGATAACTGTATCTGTATCCAGAGGTACTGAAAGACAGTGAGTATTTTATCTAACTGACTCGTTCTAGTTCCTTTTACCACATAGACCTGCCAGACCGTTGTATTCATAGTCGTATGCATACTGTACACTTGATAATGAAAATTACCAGCTCGGATTATGTAACGTAGGAAAGGCGAAGCGGTAATAATTTCACGTCGGTGAATGTTACGTTAGGTATATTCAGTTGTGTACGTATTACAAACGTTACGTAGTCGTCTGTCTGTTTCAGTTCGGTTTTGTTTCTTCCATCTCTGTCTCGCCCTCGGTCCTTCGATGTGCGGTATGAAACATGGAAACATGGAACGTGCAACAAGTGGCTGCTTATATATTCGCAGTCAGACTGTTGTATAGGTCTTTTCCCCTTTATTCGTATCCGTCTCTCTCTGCCGTACTATCGGTCTCTGGAGAATATTGTGTGCTGTTTTGATCGTTGGCCGACCATTTTGCGTACGAAGTGTGAAAATAATTCGCCATATTTAGCATGTTGCGATTGTAGTGATGAGTTCCGCCGGCGTCGGAGACGCCCGATCTAAATGTCTACGTAGACCGACATCAGACTTCTTCCAGATCGTGCTTTCGGGCAATATTACGTAATAACGTGTTGTACTAATATTTACCGCATTGTTTTGTCTCGTTTTTCAACAAAACAGACGTCCATTGGTCGAATATTTGTAAGACTCGCGTAAACATTGCGTTCCTCAGCGTAAGATAAAACCCACATTTACAATAGTTACAAAAGTACCATCATAAATGGATTGTTATTTACCTAAATAGTAAATACCCAAGTTTTTTGCTTAGAAAACGTATAAACGTAATTCTGCTCTATGTAATTTGTACGAGCTAATGCGGCAGCGTAATCTCCACGTATGCGCAATTTCGGTTCTTTCAAAGCCCATCAAAAATGTTATCGTCAGAGTACCTATCGATGATAAATTTTGATTGGTAATTATTTAACGCGATAATCATGTCGGAATCCGAGAAATTTATTCACTTGAAATCATTATTACTTACCTTGATATTGTTGAGAAACAGAGAATCGTTATGTAATTCAAATTTGAACGAAGGTGCCCGAACTAAACCGCAGATATTTTTGTTTTGTTACTTTACTTTTGAAAGACTTTTGTTGATTCAGTGTTGCCATTTTTTTCGGCGGGAGAATTGTTCGTGCATTTTATTGGTTGGTTCTGATATGTATATTTTTTTTAGGCATTTTTTGTATTTTTTGAATTTATGTTTTTACTTTTGATTTTTGGTATTTTTCTCGTAAGAACTTAGGTTTGGTCTGAAAGACAAGACGCAAGTGTTTTTTTTTCAGGTTTTTCGTTTTCAAAATCATTGACTATTTAATTGAGCCACCCTGCGTAAGGCAGAATCTACCATTTAAAAACTGTTGACTCGAGGAAATTTTTCGTTGCTGTTGTTTTTTATGCTAAAAAATATTTTGATTCCACTAAAAATTATTTATTTAACGAAATCTTCTAAACTTACTTACAGAACTTAGTACCTATGTAATTTTGCAAAAGTGTCCAATCAAAAAAATTATAGATCGATAATCCCCCCCCCCCCCAACAGAAAAAAAAAAAAGAAAAAAGAATGATTTTATAAATTTTTATAGGTTATACCAAACGCTTCAATTTTATAAAAGCTCAAATTTCACACAAGTATTTTGAAAAACTGTCCAATTTATTACTAAATTACAAAATCTTCAATTTTTTGGTTTTTACCAACGTTTTCAAGTATTTTAAATTGAAAAAAAAAAGTGAATTCCCTATTTTGTTGAATTTTTGATTTCTTAAATTTTCTATTTTGTAAAACTTTTTTTTTGGTCTTGAAATTGAAAATTTCTCTTTTTCTTGGGACTTTCAATTTTTACACTAAAAAATTGTAATGCTCTTGAAATTGAAATATTACTTTCTTTAAATTTTCTGTTTTCTTGAAATTTCAGTTACCTAAAAATTCTCTCTTTTTTAGAAATTTTGATTTCTGAAACATCTAATTTTCTGAATTTTTAAATTTTTAAAAAACTAAAATTTGATATTTTCAAAAAAATTCAACATTTTTCCAATTTTTTTTTTTCTGAAATCATTATTTTCTAGCGAATTTTTAAGACAAATCATCAATGAAAAAATTACCAGTTTTTAAGGAACTGTCAATTTTTGATTTTTTTTTTTCAAATTTTAGAATTTTAAAAAACTCAACGACTTTAAAAAATTTTATGATTTTTGAAAATTTTGCAATTTCGGAAAATTATTGTATCATTAAAAATTGAGGACTCTTTAAGAATTCATCATTTTTAGAAAATTTTGAAATTTTTGAAAAATCAACAATTTTTTCAAATTTTCAAATTTTTGAAAATTCAAGGACTTCTGGAAATTTGATAATTTTTAAAAATTTTGCAATTTTGGAATATTATTGGATCATTAAAAATTAACAATTTTTTAACATTCAGCAATTTTTAAAAAATCAGAAATTTTCGAAAAATCTATCATAATGATGATTTTCTCGAAATAGGTGCCTTAGCCCCCTGAATCCCTTTTCCCACCTCAGTCCTACTTGAACCCCAAGTATTCTATACGTAATTTCACTCGTGTACATAATTTTTTTAAATTAACACATTCTCGGTTCGTGTCCCATCGTCGCGGTAGATAATTTGGGGAAAAAACCAAAGGTAGCCAATCATCACTCGAATGATGTGGAGTGTGAAGATCCTATCACGACAGTAGCTAATAGAGGCATTCGCGTGTTGGAGCTCGACGTTTTAGCTTTTTTATACGTAGGACTCCGAATAGATAGGTAGTGCACCCTCTGCAGTAAGTGCCTGGCTACTGGCGTGTGTGTGTAGTGAAGTATCTAGATCTACAACGACAATGTTCAGTATGCGTGAAAATTCGTCAATTGAAAAAAGAAGAGAAATATGTAGTTCTACCTCTACCTCTTTGTACCCATAACCCATCATGTATCTGTGACGAAATTGTAAAATGGAACTCGATGACATTAGCAAAAAATTCCATAATCGAGAAAGGTTTATTTACCTCGTCGTCGCGAGTCTTGAATTCTCCATCGCGGTGTTTTTTTGGTCAAAAAAATAGCGAAGTAAAATACATCGAAATGCATTGATTGTGGTGTATGATAAAAGAGAAGAGGTATAGGTAAATGTAATAATAGATAGGTGAACGTAATACAGAACACGTAGGGAGAAAATTTCGTGCGTTGAATGACGTCATAACGCGTTAAAGAATACCTTGGTCTTGGATATCTATAAGACCCGAGAGAGAAGAACTGGCAGGCCATTGTATAATATGAAGAACCGCGATGCCTCTCGCTTGGCCACATTGTAATATTGAATAACATTTCTGTGTCTATGTGTAAGTGTGTAAATGACCAAGTGTACTAGTCGAATGTTACAGGCTACGTTAATGGCAGTGCTATCTTGTACGCTACGGTACGTTCTGGTTTATAAATCTAAAAAGGTGTACAACTTGAAGAGAGTTCTCAAAGTATAATGTAACAGAACTGAACCGTATAGTACACGTATTTTAAGTGCCCATGGTGAACTGATTAGAATACTGTATTATCGTGTAACAATAATAACACAATCACGAATGACGACCACGATGACGGCAATGGCTGCCACTTCCATAGCCTGTGTCTTTATCATACATGTGTCGTGTATACATTACTATTATTCCAAGATATTATGTGCGATTTGTGACGATGAAGATACGAATTACCTACCTAAATAATATTTAAAAACCATTCGATGTAGAATAAATTTGCAAACTTAGTCAGTGTGGAAAAAAATAATTCCAGAAGGGTATTTTCGACCTAGCATCATATTTAGAATTGACGAACCAGTTCAGGGGTTCTCAACATTGCACCATGTACTCGATGGCCTCGTCCTAGTGAAAGATTTTGATTTGGACTGATGGAAGGGTATTTTTTCATACTTGGAAAAGGGAAATTATTCGCGAAGAGTATTGCCGACCTCGTATCATTCATTAAAAATTGATGAACCGGTTCAGGGATCTCGAAACGTGCTACCTTTTGGATTGTCTAATCCCATGTGAAAGATTTTGATTTGGACTGACGAAAGAATTTCCTTTTTCAAGCTTGGGATGGCAAAAAATAATTCTAGAAGAATATTTTTCATTTAGCATCGTATTTAGAATTGTTGAACCAGTTCAGGGGTTCTCAAAATTGCATCACGAACTCGATGGCCTCATTCCAGGCCTGATGATTTTTTTTCATACGTTGTCCTCGTTGTAACCTTTCTATATTGATTCTTTTTTATTTCAGTGGTTCCCAAAGCTTTTATTCTCGACCTAGTATCATAATTAGAATTTACGAATCAATTCAGGGGGTTAAAAATGGCCTCATCTAAGTCGCTAGATTTTGATTTGAACTAATGTAAGAATTTTTTTCATACTTGGTCGGCATTGTAACCTTTATATATCGATTCTTTTCAATTTCAGTGGTTCCCAACAATTCTTATTAGCTTTTGAAGAGGCAAGGGCGTTCATCACACACCTCTCTGTGTAGTATTTATGATTGATTATTACTTAGTACTGTACCTACCGCATTCACTTGACTAAATTTTGAAACCAAGATGGCAATCGATAACATTGAAATAATATCGTTAGGTAATAGGTACGAGTACATTCAGTGGGCTAATTCGATGCCTTTTTTTGTGTGTGTGAATCGGGAAAAGACGATAATAATTTTCGAGTACTGTTCAATTATAATCGATACGAAGGGCGGAGGGGGAAAATAAAACGCCCGAAAGATACTTCCACGATATGAGTCGAAGCATACTATGGGTGTATAATGTATAAATTTATTATGCGAGTATCACTATACGAAATATTACTGTTACGAGTTTTTTTTTCTTCATTTCTAATATGTTTGTGTTTTTTCCGATTGTGTTACAGAAATAAGTGCGCTAATGAAAAACGTCGTAGAGAACAAGAAAACATCTTTATAGAAGAGTTGGCCGAGTTAATCTCCGTCAGCTTTTCGGACATGAACTCCTTGTCTGCAGTGAAGCCGGACAAGTGTGCCATCCTACAAGAAACTGTCCATCAGGTAATATATGGCTGCCATATGCGTATAAACACTATACAGTAGATTATGTACCGTACATGTAGTATCACGTAGTTTTACTCGTAATAACCATGATAACGTGTATCGTATTTGAACTGATACGTTTGCAAAGAGAGTATACGCCAAAATACTGTTTTGAAGTTTACCAGTATAATACTATAAGCGAAAGCAGGTACAGAGCAAGCTGCCCTTGTTTAGTTGAGAATCATGTCGTAGAATGTAATTGTACGCATATGTGGTGCACGTGTGCTTACTGCATGTGCATGTTGCCTTCTGTCTTATGTACTGGTTACATCGTTAATTTAATTTCACGTAGGTACGTTTGTACTCACAAAGAGCGAAAATTTTTCGTATATTTTGGCATTAGTTTGAACGCTGATCTCGATGTGTGGCATTGAAATAAGTTAAATCGGATATAAAATTTTGTGAAGAATTTCTTAAAATAAATATTATTTTAGATATTAAAGTTTGGTATCGATTTTTGAATATTGTTTAGAAATTTTGAAAAAAAATTGGTCGTCTTGTGGTATCTGGTGAAATTATGATGTAATCGAGTGAAAAAAATTTTAGTTGAAAATTTTCCACTTTATCGCTTGAACCGTAAAAAAAATGGAAAAATCCATTTTGAGGAGTTTCCAAAATCTATGGAAGTATTCCAACTTGTTAGAAATTGGCTTTTTAACAAAATTTATTGCATATAATTTTGCCAAAAAAAATTTTCTATGTTTTTGATCAATTTAATTTTTATATTAAAAAAAAAAAGTTGTTCAATTTTTCAGGTTTGCTTTGTTTACAATAATTAATTTTTTTCAAATTTCGTTCATATTTTTGAAAAAATTTCGTTAAAATTTGATTTCTATAAATTTTGTCAAAGGACAGTTCTTATTCAAAAATTGATTTTTTTCCTTTTTTAAGTTTTGATGTTGTATAATTTTGTATAATTTTTTTTTCAAATGTTGTGAAAGAACAATTTTTTTAGGCTTTGCTCAAAATTAAATTTTCAATTTTGTTTTAAATTAGAAAAAAATGAATGATTTTTCAAGAGTTGAGTTCATTAAAATTTTTGTCTCATTTTTTTATATAATTTTTTTCTTGAATTGGTTTTTAAAAATTTTATCGCAGAACAATGATTATTTTCGTTCAATAATTAATTTTTGAAATTTTTTCCAAACGTAATTTTTTCAAATTTTGATAATAAATTTATTTTATTTCATCTCATTTTTGTTTTGTTCAATTTTTTAAAAAGATGTTTTGATTGAAATTTTTTTTTTCAAATTTTGTTTGAAATTGAATTCTTAATTAAAATATCGTGGAACAATTTTCATTCAAAAATTAATTTTTCATGTTTCATGATTAATTTTCCAAAATTTTGTGCATAAACAATTTTTTTTAAGTTTATTCAAAACTAATTTTTTATTTTTTTATATAATATGCGTATGTAATTGAATCATGTACTTGATTTACCTAATATTGTTTTCTTTTTCAATACAATTTCTCGAAAAAAAATAATTATTTTAAATTTCATTTTGACCATTTTGTTTAAAATTCAATCAAAACTAATTTTTTATAATTCTTCTTCGAAATTAAAGTTCTGAACTAGAAACTATTTATCCACCTTTTGTCGTTAAAATTATATTTTTATGATTTTGTTGAAGAATTTGTCGAAGAACAACTCCAAAAAAAAAATCAATATTTTATAGCCAAGTTTTTTTTTTCAGTTGTATTGAGAAAAACATTTTTTTCAAATTTTATTCATAGCGTTTTGTGAGTGATTTTCTTAAGAATATAATTTTTGAAAATTTTTTCGAAGGACGAGTTTCTCATTTAAATAATTAAGGGCGGGGGGGTCGTTTAAAAAAAAATTGGTTGAATATATACAGTACACAAGCGGACATTTTTAAGACTTTTTTATATATTACACATTTTTTTTTAATAATGTGACGTTTTTCAAAAAATTGAGAAACTAGATTAATTTTACTTTTTTTCGTAGAAAACTT
>FIZV01020824.1:0-10516 GCA_900050545.1 Trionymus perrisii | reverse complement strand
TTTTGAGAATATTGTGAATTAGAAAATATTTTTTAAATATTGCCTTAATTTTATTTCAAAATAATTTTTAACATATTTTTTAGAAGTTTTTGCTGAAAATTTTATTTTTTTGGTTGGTTAAAACTTATTTTATTTGTATTTTTTTTCTAATTTCAAATTTTATCACTGGATTTTTTAAAAAAACGAATGAATGGCATGTAATAATCAAGAAGTGTTACTATCGTTTTAAAAATTTTAGAAAATTTTTTCAAATTTTGAAAATTGCTAAAAAAATTTAAAGGAAGATGTTTCAATTTTGAAAAAAATTGAGAGTATATTTAATTAAAAATTTATTTATTTTTCTTTGAAATAATTACTATACAATTTTCTAGGGATTTCAGCTCAAAATTTCAATTTTTAAATTTGTTAAAATAATTATTTTTTCTTGATTTTTTTCATTTTAAATTTTTTATTTAGCATCTATACATTATTTTCTCTTGATTTTTTCATTTATTCAACATTTTTTCTTTGCCATTATCATTTTTTAAATGAATGAGCGCCATGACCAAGAAATGTTATGTATTATCATTTTAAAAATTGAGCTTTTATTTTTTTTTTTTGAAAAGTTAATCGGATTTTGAAAAAAAAAACAATAATTTTAAAAACAGGTACATTTTTTATTTTGGTGAATTAGAAAATAAAAAGATTTTTTTGAAATTTATTTTTAGCTGAAATGTCAAAAAAAATTGAAATTTTGGTTCCAACAGTTTTTCAATTGTGAAAAAAAAATTGAAAATGAAAACAAAAAACAATTTTAAACATTATTATTTTGAGAAACAATTTTTCAACTTTTTAGAAAAAAATTTTGAAGTCTATTCCGAAAAAAATTGTCAAATTTTGTTCTAATTCAATTTTTTCAAATCATTAATCAATACGAAATTTTAGAAAATATATTTTTGAAATGTATTTATTTATTTATTTATTTACTTATTGCATAGCATTTCTTTTGAATTTGTTATCATTCAAGATGGAAAAAGAAATCGGTTTCAACGATTTCCAATCGTAAAGAAATATTTTGAAAATGAAAGCAAAAAACAATTTCATACAAACTTACCAAGATTATTTATTTAGGTACATATGTTGTAATTGTATATGATGTACTTCTACTTACATTTATCTTATCTCCCAATTAAATACATCATCACTCAACCCATCGTTCTATTTAACCAGAAGTACACCTTACAAGTTACAAGGATACTTCTGACAACCTTGATGCCGAACTTATTCACGCAGAGTTACTTAATTATTTATTTTGGATAGGTGATGTAGGTACATCAATAGTCTATTTAATTATCGAATGAATAAAACCGTTCATGTCTTGGTCATATTAGAGCGTGAAATTCTCAACTCTTCAATTTTACTTAACACGAAAATGTGACGATAACTGTCTTATTACTTATGCACTTATCGAATCAAAATTTTTGAAAAAAAAATCTTTAGATAAAAATGACTATAACTCGTAATTTCAATTTGTATGAGAACATTTCTGGTGTTCGCTATTTCAAGTTTCAAAGGTTACTACATACAATGAAGCGTAACATTTTCATATTAACAGCAAGTCACCTTGAATGAATGATTGGACGAGACACAATATTTGTATAAAAAGATGAATATTATAGATTGACACGAGTTTATTGATCGCTCAACAGCTCTACAAATATATACGCATCAAGCTTAGATTTTCTATAGTTAAGAAAAAATTAATAATTTAGTTTAAAATATTACACCTGATATCAATATACCTACAAATAGGTAATAGGTATTCTTATCTAAAGAAAAAATTAATAAATAAATGAAATAAAATTAGTGGAAAACTCGAACTGAATTTATGCTGCCAACTTTACTTAGTACATATATGGCAACTGAATCAAAATAAAAAGCTAAAATTGAGGTATTTAGAATTACTTTCACAACACTTGTATTCATGAGATTAAATTAGGAGGTAAGTCATTAAGTTGGTTACTATATTACTAAGTACATACTTCATATTAAAAAGAAACGAGAATTAAGACAAAACCTTAAGTACCTAAATTATTACATTTAAAAAATAAATTGAAGTGATAAAAAAATGTGATTTAAATGATTTGATGCCACATCAGTCTCTAATAATTTTTTTACAAATTACCTACACAAGGTGATACACGAGTTGTCTCATTTTTCTTAGTTTTATAAATAACCATTTGATATTTAATACTAAGTACAGCTTCAAAAAATGAGATCTACATAAAAATGATAAAAATGTTTCGTACGAGTAAATGCGACGCATTTTTGGTTAATACTGGTTATAATTTTCAACATGAAGTTAAACAATGAAAGGTAATTTACATATTAATAGTAAAATTAACATAAACATAAAAGATGTTAACGACAGATTCAATGCATACTCAATCAAATTCTCAACATTACTCGTCGCAATTCGCTGGCAAATGCGACTTACCCAAAATGTGAAAATTTTAACCGCTGAAATATAAGAATTTTTTAAACCGACCAAAAAATTGAATTTTCAAAATTCTGGAGATGATTTTGTAAAATACTGTTCGAAAAAAAATAGTAAAAAATAATTTGCACGTTATGTGATGAAATGGCAAGTCATCGTTAGACGATAAAAATAGCAAGAGTTTAGGCACTATATGGCGTGTTAGCTTTCTTTTTTCTTTTATTGAGTAAGGCGTTGTTGGAATTGCTGAGTGCTTTTATTGGACGCTGATCGTAATCCACTCGCATGGTAGCCAAAGAACGAGTCATTTCTTCTTGTACTTCGGGCCAGTTTTCTTCGCCTTCCTTCAAGAGACGTCCGGTGTGTAAAGGTGTCTGAGGTACTTCGGTGTGTTTAGCAATCCAAGGGTTTCGCATTACTTGGTCAATCGTTAGACGTTTATTCGAGTCTACGCATAACATTTCTTTAATGAGTGTTTTAGCATCTTGCGATACGTTACTCCATTCGGGATCTGGAAAGTCAAACTGGCCGGTTTTTATACGATTTTTCATTTCGGGCGAAATGGGCTGACCGTGATTACTAAAAAATGGAGGAAATCCGCATAACAATATGTACATAATTACTCCTAAAGACCAAATATCACAACTTTTATCGTATTTCTCCGGTCCGAGTACTTCCGGTGCGACGTAGTATGGTGTGTAACAAGGAGTTTGTAGCGTTGTTTTGGAATTAATTTCTTTAGCAAAACCGAAATCGGTCAATTTTAATACAGCATTAGGTTCGTTCGACGTGTACAATAAATTTTCTGGTTTTAAATCTCGATGAGCTATATTCATATCGTGTAAATATTTAACCGATGTGCAAATTTCTCTCATTATATGAGCAGCTTCTCGTTCCGTAAAGGCACCTTCTTGTCGATCTTGAATCCTTTGAAATAATTCGCCTCCTTCCATCAATTCCATTACAACCAATAAACATTTATTACCCATGTAGTCATTTTCAAAAACGTCGATTATGCTGACAATATTTTTACATCCGCTGGCTCTCCAATGAATATCAACTTCACGTCTGGCTTTAATACTATCTTGTAATACTTTTAACGCGTACCTTTTTTTAGTCTTATTATCCACACATTGCACAACTTGCCCGTTGATACCGAGTCCCAGAACGTCGCTAGAGATTTCGTATTCATCGGAGATCGGATTCGATTTGGGAATAAATCTGTTATACTGCGTCATCGTTGGATTTTTTATCGTTTACTCGAATCAGCTGTAAATTGACAATTTTAAAACACAACTTATATCGCCCATAATTTAATTTAAACGCACCTGATTGCAGGAATAACGACAACTTGACTACCGCAACATGTTTCATACATAGAAGTACATAATGATTTGGATATTCCCGATTCTCTTCGAACGCACTTCACTATTTTGTGTCAAACCAGAATTCAAAAATAAATAAACTACCAACATTAATCATATTTTCAGCAAACACGGTTCGCAACGTTATCATTAATTATAAATTTCTGACAACCAGAGAATAATACTTGTTCATTTGGATTACTTTTTCACTGCTTTTTCATCGTTCCGCTACGAGTACGAAACTTCGCAAATTCGGCAACTTTTCAGAAAAATTACATTAAAATGTCTGTAGATTTGAAATTCAAAATTTTTTCAAAATTCAAATATTTTACATCTCATTCTCAAAATTTTTATTTTCAATTTGAAGATTGATAAGACGAATAGACGACGATGGATTAATATTATTATTGACAATGGCACTTTTTATGCCTTCGTAATAAAAATAAAATAGGATTCAAACCATGATTCAAACCTATTCAAACTAAGATTTACCTACTCAAGTACCTATTTTATACCTACGTACTTTTTCCTTTTTTTTTTCAGAATTTTTTTATCGACAAAAAATCAACACTGCACGGCTTGCTTATAACTTTTTTCATTTCTCTAGGTTGCTCTAGGTATATTATTTAGTAACCATGTTTTTTAAATTTATTATTTTTTCAATTTTCACAAGTGCAACCCTGTCGCGAAGGGTCTCGAAGATTTCGTTTTTTTTTTTTTAATTTTTATTCAACTTCAAAAATGCATTTCAAATTTTCAATGAAAAAAAAAATGATTTTAACTAAAATTGATGAACATAAAATTTAAATTTAAAATAATTATTTTATTCATTTAATCATTTTTGGAGAAGAGAAGAGGTGGCGCAAAAAATGCAAAAAGCACACATCAAAATAATGGTGAAAATTTGTAAAAAGATGAAGAAGCCCCTTCTTTTCTTTGGTTGTCACTTGCCTGGTAGTGGTAAGACAGAATTTTGGAAAAACCCATCCCTCCCTCCCCTCCAAAAGTTTCATCTTTGGATAAATGTGCATAGAGGAAGTTTATTTAAAAAAAATTGTTTTCATGAGAAAAAGGGGTTAGGTAATGTACTATAGACACTAGTATGTGCGTAGCTGCGTACCCAAATGTAAGTAATGTATTACGTATATAGTTGTAATTTGTAATATTGATTTGTAATTGTAAATCTTTACCTTTACCCAGAGATGAAAACCTGAAAACTGAAAAATGATTTATGTCATTTATGATTAAAATGAGTAGGTAATTTTTAATTTAAAAAAATAAATTCGATACTTTTTTTAGTTGTTTAGGAATAAAAAGAAAACAAATCGTTTACTTAATCTAATAGTTTGTGTTTGAAGTAATTTGAACTTTTAATGATTGATAATGAATCATTCCAGTTTACACTTACAGATTTGAAAAACATTATAGCAGCTTTATTTATCTACCCATTAAAAAAATTAAATTTTAATAGTAAAAAGACTTGATCATTTTGGCGGTAACGTCGCACAGCTCGGCGCGTGTCAACTCAAACTTCGGCTTACTTTGGGTACAACCTGTTTTCTTGCAGCTGCGTGCGCCGCCCGCCGTATTTACGCCGTATTTTATTATGCTTTTTAGCGAACCGTCATAATTGTATGTACTCTAGTCACTTTTATATTTATTTTTGTCGGTTCCTTTCGTTTTAGTTTTTAATACACGATTTTTGCATTTCAGTGCGTTTCTTATTTATCTGAATTAATACACACACAATCATTATGGCCATAAATCTAAGGGCGCACATCGCGATTTCAACCTTAGGATTATTTCTATTTTTTACCAATTCTGGTAAGTTTTGTCCTTGAATTTTCTCGTTACTATTACGGTCTATTAAATTGAAACATTCTTTGCATGATTATTCAGCGCATTTCTTGAAATAGGATGTATTACGAGCTGCTCTAAGTAATACACTTGATTGTGGCGTGTGATCGTAGGTTCTAAAATTCCGAGTGCTTTTAATTAATGACCATTACATTTATGGTGTTTTTAGGTTATTGTATTCGTTGTTGGGATTGCAATTCTAATATTGATCCAAAATGTGCCGATCCATTTGATAACACCACTATTCAAGTGAAAAATTGTGATGTAAATTCATCAATGTGCCTGAAGATACGACACAAAAAAGGTAATTTAAAAAAAAAATCATTAATGTTTTATTATGAATACTACACTTGACCTTGACCATCGATTGATCTGAAACTATCGCAGTTTTTCAGATTATTTATATTGTTTGTCCGGTAGAGAGAATTAATCTCAAAGTTGTATTTTATACTCGCTGAAATTGTAGAAATATTCTTTTTTTTCACCCTGTATGCCTTGACGCACGCTTATTTTTGTGCCAACAGTTGCCTTTTCGAAAAAAAAATGAATGAAACCTTTTTTATTGAAAATTTTATGTACTTTAATTTTAGTTATTAGGTACCATTTTCGTGTCTAAACGCATATTTAAAGAGTTATAATTGAAAAACCAGAGGTCTCTGAATTTGTAAAATTCGGACCTGACAATCAAAATTACCGCCCTTTTGTAACTACCCACGACTTTCTTTTTGGAGAATATATGTCCAATATTTGTAGGTTACCATAAAACTTTAATATTTTTCTAAAAATTTCAAAAATTTGTTTCATCAACGTACAGCTTTCAATCATATTTTTAGAAGAGTGAAGTTCAAGCTTTTCATTGGTGCAAGCCCCATCCCTCCAACTTAATTATTTACAAAATTGTTGTTGTTTTTTTTAATAAAAAAAGAATTGCTTTGTTTAAGTTTTCACATTATAATTTCTTTTCCAGAAAATTCGTTATTTTCTTTTTGAAATAATGCCTTATTTTCTTCTCAATTTGGTTTGTCATTTTAGGTATTCACAATAAAAAAACATTTTTTCCGCACAACCTCTTTTCCTCTACAACAGAATTTTTCCTTAAAAAAAAGATTGCCAGTTTCTCTAGAAAAAAAAAAAAAATGATTTCTTGTTTTACAAAAGAAAACTTGTGTTACTCTTAATCACAGAAAACTGTCTTCTTTTACCCCAATTTTCTTCGAATTTCTTATAAAACGGTGGTTTCTTTTTACAACAGATGTACCCAGTCATTTCTTGTTTCACAATTTCTCAAAAATAATTCTCCATTTCCTACTTCCATCATTTTAAAAAAAATCAAAGTTATTCTGTTACTTTTTTTTTTGCAAAAAATTTAGCCCAAGAAAGGGGTGAAATTTACCTATTATTGAACTCGACTACAAGCCAACTTCCTCAGAGCTGCGATTGCACTAATGGAAATAGTGGTCACAACCCATTACATATATTATTCTAATTAAATTACTAATTAAATAAGCCACTGATCCTAAGGTAAAGGCGATTAAATTAACCACGGGCCGTTACATCCATCACCTTTATTTTTTGCTCGCTTCCTGTACCTACTCGTATGTACACATGGGCACATCCGTCGGTGAAATTTAATAAGCGGTATGCGGTATTTGCGCATAAAAATGACATTCATTACGAAAGGTATATACGAGGGCAATTTTTAACTAGCGGAATAGATACAGAGCTATCGTAGGTCTTGAATGTGTGACGGAGTGAGAAAAAAGAAAAGACAGTCGCGGAGTAATGTGGTCAAACGGCGATGAAGAAGACGAAGGCGCGACAAGGAAATAGCGTAACCTTGATGAAGACTGATTTAGCGTAGCGATAAGAAACCGTTGGCCCACTGGTAAAGAAAGCAAATGTCTCGGTAGACAGTACACCTTACCCTTGTCCTCTCTTAAATACTCATCTACATGTACGTAGGTATCATTTATACGACTAGGTGCACGTAGGACACGCGGTCTAACCTTGACTCTACTTACACGAGGAGAATTAGAGCGAGCATCGAATATTTCCCCGACTCGATCGCATTCGTATTATCGAACCAGCTCGATCATAATTAAACCAGTTCTCCGTTTTGCGGAAAAGGCATTCATTGTATGTATTTTTAAAAACCCACTGGCACCGACACTGACCCATAGTACACCTCTTCTCTTTGGCTAATCTGTCTGCCGAAGGCGGCATGGGACTGGAAGCGTGAATTGTTTCATACTGCAGTTGATCTCGATGCATGTAGAAGCGATTTTGTGAAAGCTGCTTACGTCATCATGGTGGGCGATATCCTACGTAAGTGTCCAATATGCAAAATTTGCCATTCCAGACTATAAAGCATTTGTTGGAAATTTCAAGCCATATTCACGATGGGTTATGATAAATTCCCACAGTCTGCGAGAAGACCGCTATTTATGGAATAAATTGACAATTCAATTTTTTGAAGAACATCTTTTTTAGAAGTTTCCCAAAAATTTATTTTTTAAAATTCAAAGTACTTTTTTCACATTTTCAAAAACTAACTACCTATTGAATTGCCTGAATTACAAAATTTTCAAAAATTATCAAATTTCTTAAAATCGCTAAATTTTTTAAAATTCTCCAATTCACAGAATTCTCAAAATCATATTTTTTTTTTAAATTAAAAATTTCTAAAAATTGCCAGTTTCTCAAAAACAGATAAATTTCCTAAATTATTACATTTTTAAAAATTGCAAAATTTTTCCAAAATTTTCAAATTTCTCAAAATTGCTGAATTTTTTAAAATTCTCCAATTAAAGTTACTGAAATTGCTAGCAAATTTCTAAAAATTGGCGTTTTCTCAACAACTGACAAATTTTCAAAAATTATTCAATATTTAAAAATTGCAAAATTCACAAAATATAGGTATTATTGATATTACAAAAATTACGAAATTTTCAAAAATCATAACTTAAAAAAAATTGTTATTTTCCTAAAAACTGACAAATTTTTAAAATTTTTAAATTTTTAAAAATCGATAAATTTCAAAAAAATTACATTTTTTTAAAAACTGACAAATTTTCATAAATTATTAAATAACTTGCCTTTTTAAAAATTGCAATTTTTTCCATAATAATTAAATTTAAAAAAAATGGCAAAATTCTTCAAAATTTCTGAAATTTTAAAAATCGATAAATTTCTAAAAATTGTCAGTTTCTCAAAAACTGAAAAAAATTTCAAAATTTTTTCAAATTTATCAAAAATTTGTTGAATTTTAAATTCACAAATATTATCGATTTTACAAAAATTACTGAATTTTCAAAAACCGTCATTTTTTAAAAATTGTAATTTTCTCAAAAACTGCCAAATTTTCAAAAATTATTGAATTTGTAAAAATTGCAAAATTTTCCAAAACTTTGGAATTTCTTATAATTGCTGAATTCTCTAAAATTCTTCAATTCACAAAAATTACTGATTTTACAAAAAATACCGAATTTTCAAAAATCATAGTTTTTTTTATTGAAATTGCCATTTTTTAAAAACAGACAAATTTCTATAAATTGTAAGTTTCTTAAAAACTGAATTTTTTTCAAAAATTATTAAAATATTAAAAAATTTTGAATTTTTGAAAATCGTTAATTTTTAATGATCCAATAATTTTAGAAAATTGTAAAATTTTCAGTACCTAGGTGATGTAAGTATAAACTTAAATTTTTTTAAGAATACTAAAAAAATCACCCCCTCCTCCCGTCCACACACCTTCAAAATATAGGCACCAAAAGAAACAAAACTTCTATACCTACAAAGTCCCAATAAAACCACCTGAAAATAATACAAATCAAAAAAAGAAAACAATTTTCACTTTGATTATTTTTTTTTTCAAATTTCGGATTTTTTAATTGTTTAAAAGTTCAAATTTTGAAATTTTCATAAAAGTTTCTGTTCATAAATGAGTAATTAAAATTAGTCACACGCAAAAATTAAAAATTTAACCCATGTAACACGAAAGTCTGAATCAATGCGGAAATATTTTTATGTAGGTCAATGATGTACTTTTTTTTTGGAAGTTTTCTTTGTGGTCTAAACTTGGGGCACAGTTTGTTTTGGTGAGGATGCCAACAGAGACCTAAAGTGAAGAAGTTTCTTGAAGTTTGCATCAGCCATAATGATGACTTACCTACATTTGCTCCAACATATCCAAGTTTCAACTTCCTTCTATTTTTTTTTTTTATAGCTTAGCATCAAAAGAGGAAATTCTACTCTATCCAAGCAGTGGTGTATTTGATAGGGAAGTTATGGAAGTCCGTCTTTCCTCTAAAATTCCAAAGAAATTATATTTTTATGAAGTATGTAATTAGTTATAAAAAATAAAAATTTGGAAACCTTGTGAAGGGGTGTTCAAATATTCTGTAAAATCTTACGTAAATTGTTTCAAACAAATTTTGAAGAAGAAAAAAATTTACAAAACTTTATAAATTGTTTTTTGATCGGTTTAAAATGAATTTTGAAAAAAAAATTGTTTTATAACAAAACTTAAAAATTTTGGATTCACAAATTTTTAGAAATATTATTTTTTGAAAAAATTAAAATCTCAAAAAAAGATTTAAATTATTCCACTTTTTCGACAGAATTTTAACAATTTAATTTGCTAAAAAATTTAATTTTCACAAAATTTAATTTTAGATAAAACTTGAATACGTAAATTGTTTTCGAATGAATAAACCAAGAATGAATTTTTATTTAAATTTTGAATTTTTTTCCTGAATAAAATTTTAAAAAATTGTTTATTAAAGTTTTGATTAATATTATTTCCGAATAAAATTTTAAA